>JAOEGS010004223.1:1061-18465 GCA_025447755.1 Corythornis vintsioides
TTCTTGCCCTTCTCCTCTGCCTTCTTGCCCTTCTCCTCTGCCTTCTTGCCCTTCTCCTCTGCCTTCTTGCCCTTCTCCTCTGCCTTCTTGCCCTTCTCTGCCTCGTTCCCCGTCTGTGCCCCGGAAAGGAAAGCAGGGAAAGCGGCACATGCCGCACAGCGGGTCAGAAACGCCCCGCAGCAGCGGCAGCCGCCGAGGGGATGGAGATGCAGCCTCTGCCCGGGCTCGGTTAAAAATTACCACCGCTCGCAGGGCAGCTGTTAAACATTGCCCTTGGCTCTGGGAGCAAGCCCCGGGGCAGAATCCTACCTTAGAAAGCAAAGCTTCACATTCTCACGTGTGGGTAACGTCACGCTGTGATCCACTGCCTGTATTTTCCATGGTTTTTTTGTGTGAGCAGCCCTTGTCCACAGATCGTAAAGATAGACGTTTTTACAGGTGTATGGCTAACTCTGCCTGCAATTAGGCTTGTCCAACACTTTCCTTATCATAACCCATTTTCAGATAGCCACATCTTCCCCTCTGGCGCTGTATACAATCTCCTATACTCGTGCCTGACCCAATTTTCACTTGTTTCTCCAATCAAACTAAAAGGAACCTCTCTTTCCCACTATTGTCCCCCACCTTTAAACAACAACAGAGCAGAAAAGGAGGAGAAAAAAAAAAAAAAAAGAGATTGTGTTTGCCTTGAGATGATCCAAGCTCAAAGAGGTGCTGCAAAGATGATGCAAACGCCTGAGTGGTTTGGAGAAGCACAGTTTGTAACCACTGTGTTCTCACACACGACCTACACACGGCCAGCACAGCCTCACTATTGCCTGGCGAGGCCAGCCTGGCAGCTGGGGTGACGGGCTCTGTCCCTGCCCTGTCCCTATCCCTGCTCACCCTGCTTAAATCAACCAGGGCTTTGAGGAGCCACTGCAGCCCTGAGGTCTGGAAGGGGAGCCACCCCTAACCCTGCCTTTGCAGTCCCCCTCAAATGAGTTTGCAGCCCAAGCTCTCCCCACGTTTACTCAGAGTGAAGATCCTGCCTTAGCCAGTTTGAGTCTATCTGGTGAGATAGTGACAGATACTGGGCTCACTGGGATGCAGCCTCCCAAAACCAACTGTCCTTTGTGTGCTTTTCTGTGGTCTTGGCTTTGTGCTTACCAAAGGAAGAAGCTCCTGTAAAGGACAGACTGAGCTGAGGCAAAAGTGCCCCTTTTCCACCCCGGAGTGCCGCAGGATGAGGAAGAATTTAATTTCTATATAGCAAACCATCACATTTCTTCCTAGTTTAAATACAGCTAGGCTGGTTAAATATATACCCCGAATCCAGAGGAAAAAAAAAAAAAAGAAGAAGAAAGAAACAAGCAGATCATGAGGCTGAAAGAGGTCAGGAGGCCATCTGTGTCCACCCCCTTCCTTGAAGGCAGGATGATCAACACCCATCTCACTGCTAATGCCTTGGTCAAACCTGTTCTGAATGACTTGGGATGGAGACACACAGCCTCCCAGGCTGTGCTTTGCTCTGCTCTCCTCAGCACTTGTTTTTCCAATGCTTAAACACGGCTCTTTTGCTGTTTTAGCCTTTTATCTCCTCCTCAAATCTACCATAGATAGAGAGGATCTCCCCAGCTCTGCCAGGTCTTACCCTCGTGCAGAGCTGCTGCAGTGTCTGTACTATCTCTCTGGCCAGAGCAATCCCAGTTCCTCCCAGCTCTCCTGGGGCTCCTGCCCACCCAGGCTGCTCTGGACTCTCTCCAGCTGGTGCAGAGGGAAGGATGCGTTTGTGACACCGAGGATGCTGCTCAGTTCGAGCCTCCACTGACACTGGAACCAATTCTTCCTTTGCCACACGAGCTCCATGTCCCTTTCCACACACCCATGAGCGTTTTATTCTTCCCTCACCCCTCCATCACTACCTGATTGCTCACTGATGTTGAGCTCACATCTACCATCACAACTTTGAGAGTCCCAAGTCTAAAGCTGCAGTTCAGCACATTACTGAGACACTACATCACTGCAAAGGCCTCCACTGCTGCAGAACTCATCACCTAAAAACCCAAAACAACCAAAAACCAACTAAACAGACGAAACAGAGGCATGTGGAGCACTAATTTTGTGCATTTTGGCAAAATCAAGACTGTATCAAGGAATAATAAAAAAAGCTGCTGCTCCTTGTGGGTAAACCTGCCTGACATTGCCAAGACAGTGGCACGCACATTGTTGTCTGTGCTGGTTGTGTTGCTGTAGGTCAGGAATATCAGAGAACCACTCAACTGCAGAAAACTTCTCCTAACACCTGGGGAGCTCTGAAAAAACAGCCAAGTGCTGGGTTTGGTGTGACAGAGCTGTCCTCCCGGAGCAGCTGCTCTGCTGCTGTTGGGTCACTCTTAGTAGAAACCAGAGCAGGGCAAACAAGGCAACAATTCCAAGAATCCAGGAGACACCCTCATGTGAGTGATGGGCAAATACCCGTGGCTGACACTGGGGCTGCTTGTGTGCCCAGAGCCAGCTCAGCAGGAGGCTGCTGGGGCTATTTGGGTCAGAAATCTAATGTCTGTGTCCACAAAGCTGGTTCTTGCACCACGGAATCCTGTGTGACACAGCGGGCCCTCCATGGTGCCTGTAGTCACATTGGTGTGCTGCCTCTATCATCTGGGAAGATACTCTTTTTCAGAGCCATTGTTGTATTAATTTTTGTATGTATTGTAGATCCATGTATTCATTTTTCCCTGTTACAAGATGAAATTAATCAATCCATCGCTCCAATATTCATAAAATGCTTCCAACTGAGGCAAAGCACATCATTGAAACAAACAAAGCTTTAAAAAAAAAAATACTTAAATCTCCTCCCCTACTGCTTTGAAAAAAACCTTTTGTTTCCTTTTAATCAAAGGATAAAGAAGGAGCCCTGGATTATGACATGTGAATACTATTCAAGTAAAGCAATGTGTAATTACGTATAAATTTGTTATTATTGATGAGTTCAAAGTTACACACAATATATCTCGTTTTCTTGTCTAACAAAACACATGGCTTGGTTTTCCACACCCTCTTCCATGCAATTTTATGGCAAAATGCTCTTATATTTATCATCTACCCATAAGAACCAGGTAAAACATGACATTCCTGTTAATGGATTACATCCATTTAATGACATCCATTCTCTGGAGGAGCTGCTCATTATATCATTCAAGAATTGTTTGATTCATCACTTCAAACGTGTGAAATTCCTCAGTGCCTGTTTTGTAGTGTCCTGGTCACCAACATATTGTGAATATTTGCAAATTTTGGTGGGGTAAGGAAATATGTTGGTCAGAGAAGCCGTGTGTTGTGTTTCTGTTTAACCATCAGATGGCCCGTGCAGCCACAGGAATAAGCTGCAATTTACCCTGTGCACTGATCCCCAAGAGCTTCTCTGTCAAACTGGAAGTAGCAGATGATGCCCATGGACACCAGGAGCAAGGTGCAGCCTGTCACCAGCCAGTCACCTGTCCCATTCACATGCCTCAAACAAGAAAATCAAGTGAGCTGGCTCACCCCAAACAATGGAATGAAGCAGCACTGCAAGAGTAATCCCTAATTAATGCTGCTGCTTTGGTAGTATCAGAGTATTTAAATACTCAGAATTCAGAATATGCTGCTTTTAAAGCCTGTATTTATCACTTGTAGCATAATGCATCACACCTATACCTCTTTCCAGGCAGATAAAGCTCTAATAAAGAAAAGTACTTTCAAGAGATGGTTCCTCCTCTTTTACATGCAAAATGACAGTTTGTTGACTGGAGTAAGAAATTCTGGAAATTAAATGCAAATTAAGGTGAAACTGAAAAATCAAGTTGTTTCTTAAACAAGGAAATGTACATATATATTAGATATCCCATAATCCATAACCAAATCATGACTGAGCTGCTACTTCAGAGCGAGTGAAAAGGTTTATTGAAAGAAAGAAAAAAAGCCTGAAGTCCCTGGCTAGTCAAGGTATGGAAATGTCTCTGTACCCACAGCCATCCCAATCTCCATGCTTTCCTACAAGATAAGAAAAACAAGAAGCCACTGCAGCAGGGATAGGAGCTACATGGAAACACGGGATGGTTTTCCTGGGAAGAGTTGCCAAGAGGCCAGGCGAAGGTTCAGCTCTGCTCGGTGTGTACTCCAGAAGCCAGCAGAAAGGAGCCTCTCCCCACCTCAGACTCTGCAGCTGCCACTTGCTGCACAAAAAATATACTGAGAAAAAGCAGCCCCTGGTAGCCCTGGTGGAACTGGGGGGAGGGAATCTGCAAAGCCCTGGGTCAGCTCCTGTCACCAACCCCTCGTGCCAGCCTGGCCTGGGCCCTGGCACCACTGGCATCAGCGAGAGCAAAATCAGAGTACAAATCAGGGTCCCCCAGTCCCCCAAAGCCTGGGCCTGGCCCCGATGGCCCAAACCATAGCTGGTAAAGAAACAGCACAAAAGGAACACAAATGGGGGGGTTCTGGTGTTTAAAAACTAAAATAGCCAAACAAGATTGAACTTCTCCTCTTTGAGAAGATGTGGGGACAACACCACCACCCCCGAGCCCCCATGGGGTGGCATCTCCCCCAGAACGGGCAGCTTTGGCCATGGTCTCAGGGGGAGTCACAGCCCCTGCGGGGAGGGGACAGGCCCAGCAGGGGCATCAGGAAAATGGGGCAGCTGCTGCTGGGCCCCGAGGCTCCAGGACAGAGCCCCTCAGGTCATTTCCTTCTATCTCAATAGAGGAGCTTCCCTAAGCAATTAATTCACTCGCTAACTAATTAGAAGGGGTTCAAGACCTTTAAAAACTAGGCTCTCCTTGCTCTAAAAAATTCAGAAACTACTAGTTCTGTTTGAAGAGAGTTCCCCACAAAGCCATCGCTGTTTGCCCTGGACTCCCATCCCTTAGCTAATTTGATTGCATGAATTAAGGTGCAGCAGCCTCCCCAGGAACAGCCAGTTTAGGTCTTTTCAATATTTTTGTAAGGGAGACAAAAATCTTTGTTTCTGTAGCTTTGCATCCCGTTTCTCAACCCAGTAAAGTGCAGGAATTGCACATCCAGAGAAATTCCTTCAATCAGACTTTCTCCAGGGAGCTGCAGCACAATGCTCTGGGTATTTCTGTGCTCTATGACTTGCAAAGAGCAGAGCAGAGCCCAGGAAGCTGAACGCAGCAACAGCCCAGAGTTCAGAGGTGCAATTTCAAGGTACCTGGGACTTTAATGGGGTCTGTTCTCCTGTCCTTGATGCCTTCTGAAAATCAGGTCCCCTCTGATGCTTCCTCAAGAACTGGGGCACGCAGAGGAACCATCAACTCGTTAAATCAGTGGCCTTAAAGTACCTCCAGGAAATAGAGACCTGACAGCTTGAGGAATATCCTGACTCCAGAGAAAGCTTTTGACAAATACAATTATAGTGGAAAAAAATGAGTACTAAGACCTGTCACCTCCTCAAAATAAAAACCAAGATGTAGCATCCTAGCTGATAGTCACAGCAACAAATACCCAACTTAGTCACAAGGAGGAGAAACGACCCCCCCTATCCCTCAGTGCATCAGCAGGCAGAATAGTCAGTAAAAAACCAAACCAATACACTGAATGTTTGGGGAAAGCACTGAACTAAAAGCCTGGAGTGCCCAGTGCCTCATTCCCACCTTGGGACTCGGAGGAAATTCCCTCTTGCCACATCTCCAGGTCTTGCAACCAGCACCAACAGCTCAGGGTTCCTGGAATCCCTGTTAGACTACAAGGTGCTGCCTGTCCTGGTGCCATTTCCACTGTAAGAATGCTCTTTATTTTTCAGCCAGGTGTGGACCTGTACTCAGGTGGGTGCCTGTTTTTTAAATTAAAAGTCTGGAATTACTAAAGAGTCTTTTGGAGAAGCTTGAAGCCCTCAATGCACCTTTTTGACCTCTCATCGTGAGCAACATCACAAAAATGATGCTGGAGCACATGGGCTTTCTTCGCAAGGCAGCAGATCGGAGCAGAAAATGGTTGTTCCAATCAAGGTGCAGCAAGGAGTGCACCTGAAACAGGTATCACCTGCTTAAAGCTGATGATAAAATCTCACTTTAAACACTTGAAAAACAGAAGCAATGCCCGTAGTCCCCAACCAGGTTGTCCTCATGACACAGCAGGGCCTGTTTCACAGGTTTGCATGAGGGTCAGTGCTGTGTCTGGTTAAACTTCCAAAGCAAGTGACTTCAAGGTTTCTGTGGCTCAAAAGCCATATAAAGCCATGTTGAAAATGCAGAAAAGCAAGCAGTGAGCATTTGAGTTTGTTTGGCTGTGCGAGCTCAGGGAGGTTTATAAATCAGTTTCACTTCATTTAGCATCTTTAGAGCACATGGTAAACAAGGTGCTAATCACACCAGGGAATGCAAAAATAAGAGGCTCTGGTGGTTAGCAAGTGCAGAGATCACACAAAAAACCAGGGAGGGTGTGAACGCTACAAGAAAAGACAATAATGAGCCTTGCCAGGGACTGTGGGGAGAGCAGAGGCACCAGGCAACACCTTGGAGGAGGCAGCACAGCCTGAGGGGGCTAAAAGGGGGTAAAATACAGGCCACTGCTGCATCTGAGCCAACCTCCCCAGCTCACCTGGCAGAGCAGCAGGCACCTTGCACAGCTAAATCTGGTTCAGGGCTCACT
The DNA here is from genome assembly GCA_025447755.1 of Corythornis vintsioides. NCBI lineage: Eukaryota > Metazoa > Chordata > Aves > Coraciiformes > Alcedinidae > Corythornis > Corythornis vintsioides. The sequence continues at coordinate 7,692 of JAOEGS010004223.1, forward strand.
CCCAGAGGACACCAAGTGTGCTGGCACAGATTGGAACAAGCTGAAATGAAAGGTAGAAAGACAGAAAAAAATCTTAAAGGCTCAGGTGTTGAATTGTCCCTTTCATAAACATTAGGAAGTCTGAAAATGTAAAAACATGATGGGGAAAAAACAACAAACAAAAAAAAAAGGAGGGACTCACAACGTGTCTATTTCTCGATCGAGTCACTTCATTTCAGCCTGAAACCATCCAAAGGCTCTTCAGAATAGCTATGTTTAGCACAAAACCAGGGCTGATTTAGAGCAGTTCTCCATCACCCAGTGACCTCTCCCCAGCAGAGAGGGTGGAGCAGGAAAAGCAGAGGAGACCTGTGGGTTGAAATGGATTTAATGAAACAGCCAAACGAACACCCCAGTGAACATGCAGAGGTCACAACAAACAGGGAAACAGCCTCAGGAGAATGGGGAGTGAGACCCTCCAGGGATGGGGTGAAACAGGAAGAGATGGAAGATGAGGAGCAGCAAGAGCCCCTGTCTTCAGCCTTCCCTCTTTACACTGAGCTGCTGTTAATGGAGTTGGAAGCACCTGGAGCCAACTGGGGCAGCTGCCCTGGATGACTGCAAACTGCTCAGGGCTGCAGACCAGGGCTGGCCCAGGGCTCTGTCCCAGCCAAAGCAGGACAAGAATGATGGAAGATCAGAAATGAGATGTGGTTCTCTCCACTAGTCCTAGGGAGAAGGGTTTCCTTTTGCAAAGGCCTCCTGCCCACCAGCTCTCCACCACTCACTGGAGTCCAGGTCTGGGAGAAGGCAGGCACCCTCCAGTCAGAAACTCTGCTCTCAGATCCCATCACGAGCAGTGCTCCTCATGGGGGCTGGGGGCTGATCACCTGCAATTTGCACAGCAATTCTGACAAATTCTCCTGCTGTCCCAGTCTGAAGCTGCCACTCAAATCACCAGCAAAGTCCCCAACAGCCCCGCGGAGCAGGGAGCACCACCCACCATCAGACCTTACCCCTGCCCCACCAAAGCCTCTTTGACACTGTCTTGTCCAGTCTCTGTTTCAGGGCTCCCCAGCTCTATCTCCCAACCAGTGCTTAGAGCACTGGCTGCTACTGGCTGCCCTGATGATGGGCAATTGCTGGCCTGGCTTGTGGTAAATATCAGGATGACCAGTAGGGTCTGTGCACTTTCCCCCCTGCTGCTGTTACTCTGAAATGTTGGAGCATTGTGGTCACCATCACCTCCCCAGGATCCTCCTTCACTCCCTAGAGCCCTGTCCTGTCCCCTGGCAGCTTATTTGACATGAGCACACGTGCTTGCCTCGTCCCCACACTGCAACCAACCCCTCTCAGCACCTCCAGCTTTCTCCTGCTGCTTACTCAAATCAAGATTGTTTTTCTAACTACATCACTTGGCCTTTTCAGCCTTCACCACAGCCAGGCCCATGTTCTGCAGGGCCACCCGGGGCTCTCTGGTGAGAATTGGGCAGGTGCTTTTGCAGCAACTTTTGGTGCTGGTGTGAAATATAAAAAACCACTTTTTGTCATCAGGGCTCTGAACACAAGAGAGTCCCAAACTCCACGGGGAGCGAGGAGGAATTGTTGATGAGCTGTAACTGTATGGTCATGATCAGAAAAGAAAAATCAATCCATTTTGAATGAATGATCTTTAATTTTCTTCAAAAAAAAGCAGTCTGACTGTGGCCCAGCCTCCCCCACCCTATGTCTCCTTGCACTGCCTGATGCCACAAGTCAAAACGAGACCAAATGACGCAGGAAACTAAAATTGAACTTTAACCCCCCTCTCCTCCCCCCATCCAGTTATTGCCCTGCACCGGCAAGGAAAAAAAAAAAAAAAAGGAAAAAAAAGACAAAATCCCACTATGAAGCAAAGTAATTCCCTGGAAAATGCTGAAGTCAAACAAAAAAAAAAACAGAAATGGGGAGGGGGGAAGAAAAATTGCATTTAATTTTACACCCAGACTTTTCTTTTTGCAGAGCTCTGCCCGGTGGAATTTATGCGGCAAGAAGTGGAGCATTTAAGGAGCAGAAACAGAAATGCAGGGGTGGGACTGAGAGCTCCGAAGAAGCCTTTTGTCTGGAGATACTGCAACTAAAGATAATCTGTGTTTGTCTTGAACAGTTAACTGTGTCTTATCCCGAGCGTTGGGGAAAGCCGTGGAATTACAAGCGCGGAACGGAACGAACCCATGAGCCAGGCTGTAATTCCTAGGCACAGGGAAATCACACTCAGCAGGTTTTCACCCTTGTTTTGGTGTATTTGGTTTTTATTTGGCTGTGCCCGGGATGAGCGTTTCGGGGCAGCGGGAAACCAAAGGCGGTGCAGTCGTGATGGTGGGAAGGGGGAGAGCCCGGGAGGAGGAGGAGAGGAGGAAGAGGAAGAGAAAGAGGAGGGAGACGAGGAGGAGGAGATGGAAAAGGAGAAGGAGGAGGAGGAAAAGGATGAGAAAGAGGAGGAAGAAGAGGAGGAGATGGAAAAGGAGATGGAAAAGGAGGAGGAGGAGGAGAAGGAGGAGGAGGAGAAGGAGGAGGAGAAGGAGAAGGAGGAGGAGGAGGAGAAGGAGGAGGAGGAGGAGAAGGAGGAGGAGGAGGAGAAGGAGGAGGAGGAGGAGAAGGAGGAGGAGAAAGAGAAGAAGAGGAGGAAGAGGAGGAGGAAGAGGAGGAGGAAAAGGAGGAGAAAGAGGAGGAGAAAGAGGAGGAGATGGAAGAGGAGGAGATGGAAGAGGAGGAGATGGAAGAGGAGGAGATGGAAGAGGAGGAGATGGAAGAGGAGATGGAGGAGGAGATGGAGGAGGAGAAGGAGGAGGAGAAGGAGGAGGAGAAGGAGGAGGAGGAGCCGAGCGTATACCCCGAGATGGGGAAAAACTGGAATGCTTTATTATTTCATCATTATGAAATACAGTTAATTGATGTCTCATCTGAACCCCTCCCACCCTGCACTTGCTCAGCTGGGGATGAATTTTCTCTGAAGCCACAAGACAGACAAGAAATTACAGAAGTTTGACTGATATAAACATAACTCAAGACTTCAGCATTCTTCTTTTTTAAGGATTTTTTTATTGCTAATGACCACTACTCACTGTGTAAGACAACAAGGCATTAAAGCTGAAAAGAAAGAAAGGTGGGAAGGATTGGGGTTGATGAAGACTCAAAGACTTGGCTGTTTGTCTTTAAGTGGTGTTAGGGAGACAGTCCACACACAAATGTAAACATCACCTTGTCCGGGAAGCTGAAATTCAGGTTGTGTGGTATTTCAATTATAAAACTCCATCCTAAAAGGAAGAAAATAATCCTTCACATCCATATGGTGCTTCTGGAGAGTAAGAGCTTTAGGTTTAGCAGACAGTGAGATAAAGCTGGTTTCCAGAGGGATGCCTTGCAGAAGTCAGCAGACGGCACCACACTCGTGCCAGCACCTCGGATACACGAGTACCTGGATGGGACCCCTTGAGAAACATCCCTCCGGAGCTCCAGGTGCTGGCCCAGCCAGGGGCGATGCGATGGAGCAGCTCCAGGTGCTGCCCCAGCCAGGGGCGATGCGATGGAGCAGCTCCCGGCCCCAAGCACAAGGCGCTGCGTCCGGCTGAACTGGACGCTCGGCTCTCGGAGCACAGCAGAGATGCTGCGGGCAGGACGCGGGTGATGTTGGCGGCACGGGCAGCAAACCCGCGAGGCTCCGTTCGGCTGGCGAGGCTGCGCTGGCCTCTAGCGGCCGCTTGTCCCGCAGCCCGAGAGCCGGGGCTGCAGATGCCCATCTTCCCCCCCGCTGTCGCCAGGGGCCGGTCACAGCCGCCCCAGGGCCGTTAGTACCGGGAGCTGCTGCCTTTGCCTCCAGCTCCGGCACAGCTGTCACCACCCGCCCGGTAACGTAGCTCTAGGTCTCAGCTCAGGCGTTTTACACTGATTTTCTGTCCAGTTTCTCGTGAAGCTGCAGGTCTAACAACAAAGAGCTCTTAGGCACCTTCCCTAAACATTTCAGTTAATTTAAGGATTTACAAGTTGCAAATGCAAGGTTTAGGAATCATAAACGAGTCGGGTGGTTGTTCCAAAGGAGCAATCTGGTGGATCCTGAGGTGACCTGACAGAGCCCGGGCTCTGCAGTGAGTGGATGGGACCCAGGGGGGTCCCAGGGGCCAGAGAATCGCCCCAGGTGACACCTCTCACCAGTGTCTCTGCTGGACTAGGAGTGAGGCCAGACAACTGGGGTGTCCCCGGGGTTGGAACAGACTCTCTGAGCACAGTGTGAATTCCAGACTCTTTATTGTATATCCAGGAAAACAACACCAGTGTCTGCTTGTTACAGCTTCACAGAACGGGGCTCCAGGCCTAACTGTCCTGGGAACACACACGAGACAACCCTGCCACAGAGAACTCAGTCTACATCAACAAAACAAAGATAATGATTGATCAGGAAATGAGGAGGAGGAATCACCTGCACGGGAACACAGGGAGTCTTGCCTGGCTTCTAGTCTGGAGATGGAGCTGGAATTCCTACCCTGGAACTGTGTCCTCAGCACCAGGGACTGAACTGTTACCTGCTGATCACAATGCCAGTTACACCCTCCAACACCTACAACTGATGGAAGGAGACACTAAGCTCAAGTTCTAGACCATAAACCACTGAGTGATGTAAAACAAAACTATGGTCTAGAGACTGAGAGACCCCAAGAGCCCAGATTCCTGAATGAGAAAGGCACCAAGGAACTGCACTGTGAAAAGCAAAACCATCCAGAACACCAATTTCTGCTGAGCCCGTCTAGATGCAATGGCAATTTCCTCACTTGGATGTGCCAAACTGCCCAAGACGTGTGCATGGAACGACAAAGCAACAACCATGTTGTGCTGTATGACAATGCCAGGCCTTTCATGTCAACCACAATAAATAAGCACAATGAACACTGAAGAGCTGTCAACTTACAAAGCTGCACTTCAGCTGCTCTGCTTCTGCAAAAAAAGTTTCAAACACCAACAGAAGAAAAAGGATCAAGAGATGCTTCATGAGTAACTCACATGGAGAAATCAACTGGTCCAGAGAAAAGTCAAACCCCTGAACATCCATTTCAGCTGCTCTCTGCTCGACTGTACCTGGAAGTTACATCCAACAGCCCAGTGAAACACCAGTTTGATGGTAGATTCTGGTGCATAAACCAAAAACACACTGGGGGGTTGGGGGAAGGCCTGAAATAATCTGGTTTTCTTGAAAAGTTCTGACCAGACCGGGCAGGGGGTTGGGAAAACACCCAAACCCATGACACTCTGCAGAGGCTGTAGGAACAACCCACCCCAGACCCACTAGCACAGGCAGAACCTCCTCCCAGGGGCCTTGGGAGCAGCAGGGTGACTCCAGCCTAAGCAAAAATCATTTCACTAGGCATGGGAACAACCACAGGCTCCTCTGCCATTTTCTCTGCTAGTTTTCCCCGACTCCATAATTAAGAAAACATAGTTAGACAGCTAATCTTCTTCCAGTTTGCTAAACCCAAGATTACAGAGACAAAATGTTTTAAAAAATCACTTTTTAAGCAATTCTGAAGTAATCCAGGCAAAGAACCAAATTTCACCAAAACAAGAAATGTTGTGTTGGGAACAGAAGTCTCAAAATCTTCCAAATTCATGGAGGTTTCCACCCCAAGGTAGAAAATTAAACCTTGTTTCTGCCTCATCCAAACAATAACTATGTATTTTCAGTTATGACAAAAGAAACCAGAGCTCTCAATACTCTGCCCAAATTCCAGAACACCTGAAATATTCTCTATTACTCTGCAGGAAGCAACAACTCCCGCAAGGCTAGGATTGAGTCACTGTGAAACAAAAATTGGTTGGTTTGTGTGTCTGGGTTTTTTTTTTTCCCCAAAGTCCAAAAGCCAAGAACTTCTGTAAGGCCAAAAAAAAAGACAAAAAGCAACATCAGAATGAACAGGCAAAGATACTCTGCTGAAGCTCCTGTGGCATCCCAAGGCTCCCACGGCAAGGAACAAGGCTCACGGGAGACACTGCCTTTGGGAACAACCATCACAACCCTGACTCCAAGAAGTACCTGAGAAAGTCCCTCCAGAGCTTGTTCCTCCTCCCTTCAGGGTTTTGGCAGCCCTGGGACCACCAGCTCCCAACTGAACTGACTCAACAAGAACCATTTTTGCCCCTGGGGCATCAGGTGCAACTGAGCTCGAGGGGCCTGGGGGGGTCTCCAGAGCAGCAGGAACCAGAGGATTCCGGGAAGGATTCCAGGAGGTGATGCCCTGAGTGCCCAGGGTCACCCAGCAGTGACTGGTGCCAGGAACAAACTGTCCCTTCTGTCCAGGCACCACCCAACAGCCAGACACAGAATGCAGGTTTATCATTTGTTGGGTATAAACTCGACTATAGTGACAGTTTTTAATGAAAACTACTTTATTGATCAGCTCGATTACTCACAATTGCTCCTCCCAATCAATAAGCAGCCCAATACTCAGGTTAACTCCAAAGACTAATTTAGCAACTTCTTCTCCAGGCTGAATTAAATCTCTCAACACGCTCTCTCAAGTGAAATGGGTTGAATTATTCCCACTACAAAAGGGTACAGAAGAAACAGCAACTGTGTATTATACTGGAAAATTAACTGGACAAAGCCTCACGTTTGATACAATTGTGAAAGACAGATAACAGGAAAAAAAATATTTTCCAGTTGTAGCAATGGGCACAGAAAAAGAATTTTAAGAAGTTGTAGCTTTTAAATATTTTTTCATAAAAATATATATATGAAAAAATCAGACTATTTCCTAAGAGGTGAAAGAAAGCAAAGCCGTCAGAAAAAGGAATGTTCCTCATGACTGGGTTCATTAACAAACTCCCTCTTCATGGGGCCTCCTGAAGCCATCACAGCAAAACACCCCCTGTGAGGCCAGGAGGGTTTGGGGGCAGGTCCCTGGCACAGCAGCTCTCCCAGAGAACCACCCCCCAGCCTCCCACACCCTCCCCACCACCCCCAGCCAGAGCTGCACCCCACGAGGGGCTTTGCTCCTTCCAGGAGCTTCCCAGCCAGCACACAAAGAGACTCCACGAGGCTTCCAGGGGGTTCAGTTCTGGTTTAATGGCTCGGGGTGGTTCTGAGAGCAGCCAGTGGCCACGAGCTGAGAGGTGCAGCCCCCCCAGTCCCGTTTGGGATGTAAATCTGAACCCAGGTAAGTAACTGAAGAGCCAGAGCACCTGAAAATGCAGCCCCAGCTTTCCCTCAATGTCACAGAGCTTCCTGAAGAGCTTGGGGACAGGGGGTGGGAGAACAGCAAATATCACCACGGTACAAAAACTGGAAGGCAACAACACACCCAACAGTGGCCCCCAGGAAGGGATCTCACAACCAGACGTTTAAAAAAGTGTCAATGTCATTAAAAAGTGTTGTACCCCCTACCCCCCAGTATCTCCAGACAGATAAACCTTTTTTCCTTTGTCAAAATGGCTTTAAAAAAAGTTTCTCAGAACAACAGCAATAATCAAAACCCATGGGCTGTATTTTCTTTAATCCGGAACATCTCTAGTGCTGAAGGGCCAGGTAAAAAGCAGATTCTTTGGGGACATTAGTCAATTAATTTAATAAAACCCAGTTAGGAGGATTTATCCTTCCTGCTACGGGGCGAGTCTGCTCCATTGGAGGTCACTGTTCCATTCACTCCATTTTCTAGAAAAAGAGAAGAAAATGTTCTGGTTTATGGTGTTTTTGTAGGTCCCACACAAACCCCAACTCCTTTTCTGACCCATCACCTTTGTTAAAGCTCACCAGTGCTATTCACATGTGACAGTAAAACAGAGTTTCTGCACAGTGCAAAGTTTTGACTGCAGTGAAGTCAGGTTTCCTGGCACGGTCAGATAAACCAGCACTAACCTTTTGGAGTGTAAAGCTCTTTTCTTTCCATTCAGGTTAAGCTGTAAATTTCTCCACTCTTTAAGGCAGGAATAGCTCAGTTATTTTGTGAATATAACCACAATTCCCATTAACTGCCCTTCTCACTGTTCAATCCCCTTAAAAGAAGTATCAAAATTCTGTTTTTAGCAAAGAGAGTTCAATAGAAAATTATTCACTGGACTTTCAAACCATCTCCTTGCCCTAAAACCTCAGTTTGGTGGCAATGAAAAATCAAGCTTGAAATTAATTGCAAGACAAAATTAGAAGTTGATTTGGAAGTAGTTTAGAAATAAAAGATCCCAAAACCGTCTGTTCCGTGAAGGAACAGAAATAAGCACAACACCCTTTGCTTGAGTAATGGAATTAGACATAGTAAGAACCTCATAATTAACTGAGGAAATGTAATTAACTGAATGAAGGAACTGCCAAGAGAAAAAACAAACCATTTACACAGTGAAGGTTCTAGCAATTGAACCCCAAGGACATCCCCCCAGCACCGCTCCTGTGGGTGCCACTAACACCTGAGCTGTGCTGCAGCAGCTGCACTGCAGGGCTCTGGGTCACACGAGGCTGGCTGTGAGCAGCCCTGGCAGCAGGGACACAAAGCACAAACCTCTTTCTCTCCTGGAGGCCTTTCCTTTGGCCGTGGGCAGCTTCCTCCTGGCCGCGGGGGGCTGGGCACAGGAGTGTTCCCTCCAGCGCCGCAGCTGGAAGTTGATGAACTTCCACATCATGAAGGCCTGGGTCATGCAGATGGAGACCAGCACCCCCAGCCTGCAACAGAGAGAAGGGCTGGGGGAGCTGCACCACCCCTGGGGCTGCCTCTGCACCCAGAAACCCCGAGGGGAAACCTGGGGACTCTCTTGGCCTTCCACCCACCATCCAAACACCCAGAATAGCCCAGGGAGGGAGCCTGGGTGAGAGACACCATGAGAACTGGGCTCCAATGGAGACAGGGTGAGGACTGAGCTTTGCTCCCCACTATAACTGGGGGGCACTGGATTCCTTCCCCCCTCTGCCTGCTCAGTGTTGCTCTTGGGGTACACTGGGTTGTGACAGCTGGAAATGGCCTAAGGGGGCCTCGCTGTACCCAGTGCCTGTCTGCAGGGTCACAAGATGCTGACAGTGCTTTGGCAACACCCTTCCCTGGCTGTAACTCACAGGTGGCTGGGGGGACACTCTGCACCCTGGAGCAGCAATGGACCCACGATAAGGGCAGAGAAAGAGGCAGGAACCTTCAACCAAGATGCTCTGGGCACAGTGCCTGGAGCTGTCTGGATAAACTCACTGCAACTGCACCCGAACGTCACAACTCCAAAACATTTGGAAGTAGCATCTGCAGTTGGAGAATCCTTTAAATGCTCTTTTTCCTAACCAAAGAGTAACCAGATTCATCCCTCAACTCATCTGCTTCAGCCTCTGCTCATCAGGTTCAGCTGCCCAGTACATCTCTCTGTGCCTCACCAGTGTCCCAGAAGCTGCTGTCACTGGTCCCAGTGTGGGAGCCTGGCTGTTGAGAGCTGCCAGCACTGGCAGTGCTGCTCACACTCAGCATCAACACCCCACAGCTGACAGCCCCCAGCCCCTCAGACCCACGCCACTGCCCTCTACCTCACGGCCAGGACGTTGAAGTTGCCAGTACTGAAATTCAGCTGCTGATCTTCTGCTCTGGCCAGTCCAAAGCCAAAAGTGAGGACGGAGAGAATCAAGGTGAGAAGCCTTCCCAAGACAAAAAGAACTGCCCACAGTGAAAACCTGAAAGAAAAGCAACATGTGACTTCCCCAGGCACAATTCAAGCACCACCACGTCTGCCTCTCCACCAGGTGAATTTCTTTCAACCTTAAGAACTCACCTAAATCCACTATTTTGCACCTATCCTACACTAGTCTTCTATTACATTCTAGTGCTCCTGGCAGACAAGAAAAGCTGGGCCTCACAACCCTTCCATAAGGAACAAGGGTGTTCTGGAGACTCATTTCTCCTTGATGGAAAGAGGTTTCCACTGCTATGGGAACACAAGCAGATCATGAACTCCTAAAGACCTGGCTGGAGAGCAACATCTGCTGCTCCTTCCTCTACAACAGCATCAGTAGGTTGTGTAAGGTTTTGTACAGCCACTAATATCTACTTAAATAGGTGAACACATTAAAAAAGTAGCTGTCTTAGAAAGAGCAAAGCCACCCTGGGTAAGCGTGGCCTCTGAGGAAAGGCTGTTTGAACGTCCCTGTAGTTCTGGTTGCTGGTGAAACAAACGGGGCTGGGGACAGGAGTGACACAGGAGCTGAGGACTGCTCACCCTTTCTGGTATCTCTCATCACTGAAGTAGAACAGTCGGGATACATGGAAGAGAAATTCCACGAAGTAATGCAACACTAGGAGCACCAGCCCGAGGTGGGTGAGGCTGCCAAGGGAAACAGAGCAGGTGTTTGGTTAGGTGCTGGAGACACAGGGAGCCCAGCAGAGCCCCACACTCCACTCACTTCAGGAGGTAGGCTCCAGCAATGTGGAAGAGGTACAGCCCAATGTAGAGGATCTGGCGGAAGAGATCTTCCTGTGGGGCAGAGAGGGCAGTGTCAGTGGCACACAGTGCCATCACCCTGTAGTGCCACCCGCCACCCTGCAGTGCCACCAACCACCCTGCAGTGCCACCCACCACCCTGCAGTGCCACCCACCACCCTGCTGTGCCACCAACCACCCTGCAGTGCCACCCACCACCCTGCAGTGCCACCCACCACCCTGCTGTGCCACCCGCCACCCTGCAGTGCCACCCGTCACCCTGCTGTGCCACCCGCCACCCTGCTGTGCCACCAACCACCCTGCAGTGCCACCCACCACCCTGCAGTGCCCCCCACCACCCTGCAGTGCCACCCACCCCCCCGCTGTGCCCCCC
>JAOEGS010004226.1:0-17405 GCA_025447755.1 Corythornis vintsioides
TTGGCTCTGGCTGGGCCTGGCTCTGGTTGGACCTGGCTCTGGCTGAACCTGGCTCTGGCTGAACCTGGCTCTGGCTGGGCCTGGCAGTGGCTGGACCTGACTCTGGGCCTGGCTCTGGCTGGGCTTGGCTCTGGTTGGACCTGGCTCTGTCTGGGCTTGGCTCTGGCTGGGCTTGGCTCTGGCTGGGCCTGGCTCTGGTTGGACCTGGCTCTGGTTGGACCTGGCTCTGGCTGGGCCTGGCTCTGGCTGAACCTGGCTCTGGCTGGGCCTGGCTCTGGCTGGGCCTGGCAGTGGCTGGACCTGACTCTGGGCCTGGCCTGTGCTGGCTCAGAGCACCAGGGGTGTGTGTGCAGGAGACCCAGATGAGCGTAGCAAGGACCTGTGCACTGCAGAATGAGTTCTTGTGACTGTCTGCCCCCCCTCCACCCGTTCCCTGCCCTGTGCTGTGCCCCATCTGCAGTGCCCTGCTCAGGGGTTGTGGGCAGAACAGGACCTGCCTGCAGGTTGTGCTTGGGCTGTTCTGAGGCACAATGGCCTCTGAGCACAGCGCTTTCTTCCCAGGCAGGTGCCAGCTCCTGGCTGGGTCTGGTGCAGAGAGGGTTGTGTCAGCTCTGGGTTCCTGTCCTGATGCTGGGATTTTGCAGCTGAAGCCAAGGGAGGCAGAGACAATGTGCTCGGAATTCTGTCTGAGGGGAGTTTGAGGAGGGGGAGAGGGGAAAGGGCTGTTAGATCTATCGCTGGCAATTTAGATTCAGAGACATTTCATCTGCAGTTCCCTCAAGTGTTGAATTGAATAAAACCAGCAGCAGCAGTGGAAAAAGGAGATGGGGGAAGGGCTCTGAGCACTCTCAGCTAAACAAAAAGAGACAGGCAGCTCATAAAAAAAAAAAAAAAAAAAAAAAAGAATTGCATCCCTGGGCTGGAAATAGAGATTCAGAAGGAAGGGAGAAGAACGTGTGGCAGAGCCCACCCGGTGGCAGGGAGGGCAGGCACTGCCCAGGCTCCCCGTGTTCCCACAGCCTGAGCAGATCACAGGATTTACTGCTGGATTTCGTGATTTTCTGTGGGGTTTTTGAAGTTCCAGTTGTAGAACTGAGCAGGAAGAATAGAGTTCCAGGCTTTGTTTACAGTTTAAAGAAAACCCACTCTGCTTTCCAGTGCTTCAGGAGAAATGTGGAAAAGTGAAAACCTAAAGGGTCAGAAATTCAGAAGAAAAGTCACTTAGTGCTAATAATCTGTAAACACTTGCAGGGTGGGGCCTGGCTCTTGGTGCCCCAGTGCAGTCATGGTTTCGGAGCTGTCCTCATCATCAGGTGTTTCTGTTCACCTGCCTTTGAGGGGAACTGCAGCTGGCTTTGCCTGGCCACACACTACAGTGTTTGTTCTTCCCTGGATCTTCCCATTCCTGAGGTGTCAGGTGAGGAGAGTGGCTGAGAGGAGCTCACAGCAGAAAATGAATCCTGGGGGTTTCTGTTGCCGTGTGTGAGGGTGGTGCCACCACCTCCATATGGTGCCTCTGGTGGCTTCGGTCACACAGACACAACAGGTGTCCCTGCCCGTGCCCTTCTCTGGGGCACTGCTGGCACTGATGCTGTCTGTGGTGCTGGGGGCACTGTTGCACTGGCTGTCCCTGCTTCAGCTGGAACTGTAGGACTTTTGTTGGGCCCCACCTTCTTTATTACCTCCTTGTCCCCTTGTAACACCTTAGCGATTGATCCGATATCTTCTGTTTTGCACAGCTCTGCCTCAGGCCACATGCAGATGTGTGTGCAGGGAGCACGTGCTGTCAGTGTGCCACATCAGCTAGTGTGTCCCCTTGGCCAGTGTACCTCACCAGCTGTGTGCCATGTTGTGTCAGCCAGAGCCTGCTCCCAGCACAGCGTGCCCACACGGGGAGGCTGGGCACCAGCACAGCACCAGCCGGAGAGGCCCCATCGGGGGGAAACGGAGGCAGCACAGTGTGTGTGGACACACCTGGCTTGACCCAGCTCTGTGCTTCACTGGGAGAAGCAGTTTGAGTGACCAGCATGTGAAGTCAGTGCCACCACTGACATGTGGCCAGCACCGAGCCACCCCGTGTCACCCACTGCCAGCAGCAGCGTGGCTGGGCAGCTCAGGCTGGTTTCCAAGCCCTGCTGACTGCCAGTCGGGCGGGTGCTGTGCCCCTGGCCGTGCCACTGCTGGTCCTCATGCAGAAGTGCCCGTGAAGCAGAAAGGCCAGGACAGGGTGAGGAGTCAGGGCTCCTCGAGGCAGGTACCGATACCTTTCTTTGAAGCAGTTTCATCTGTAAAACAGGTGTCATGATTCTTGCCTGTGTCACAAGATTTGGGAGCCTGATTAGCTCCAGGCTGTAAAAGGCAGGAGGAGTCTTGGTGTGAATCGAGGGCTGAGGAGTGGCTGTTCTTGTGGACATCTATTATGCTGCCCTGATTTTCTCCCCTGTTATCGATCTGGCGGCTTGCTAAGATACAGCTCTTCCTGCTGTAGTGGTTTAATTCATTTTTAAGCACCATTATTTTTCATGTTGTGGTCTTCCCCTGCTCAGGGTTCTTCTCGCTGCCCATCCCCAAAAACGTCCATTCCTGTCTGTGTTTCCTGGCATGTGCTGCTCCCACATGTGTGTGTGCATACACCAGGGAGACGGGGAGGCAGCTTCAGCTACACTAAGCAATTAAACTCCGGTAGCTCAGGGATGAGCAGGAGGCCGTGATTTTCTTTTCCTTTGCAGTAATTGCCTCTGCAATCAGCTTTGATCACCCGAGAGCAGAGGAGATGAGTGCTGCAAGTTGACATCAGTGGTTTTAATATATCCATTTACATATACAGGAGCAGTGCAGCATACAGCTTTCCATAGCGCCTCTGACCTGAAACCATCGCTGCTCCATAGACACCTCATTTAATTTAATACTCCACCGCCGCTGCGGAAGCCACGGGATGGGGGTGGGAGGGGGGATAATCAAGCCCTCACTCCCTCGCTCTCCCTGAATGTCTGTAGAAATGACATGAAAGTAATTGCTTTTGAAAAGCAAAGCAGAAATGGCACAATTGATTCCGCTTAAATGAGAGGAGAAAGGGTGGGGGTGGGGGATGCTCACCCTAAACATGCCACCTTCTTCCCCGCTGTGAGCAGGTCGCTTGTGGGGCTGTGGGGAGGAAGGAGAGGTGGGTTTGTTTCTGAGCACATGCAGGGCACGGGGTGAGATCAGACACTGCTGCTCAGACAGGATCCGTCCTCTCGGCCGTCGTGCCAGAGGCAGAGGCTGTTCACGAGGCCATATGACATCCCCCATGGACAGAGGCATTTCCATGGCTGGGGAGCTGGCAGGGAGCCTCATTGAATTCAAAACCCTGGAATTATTCTGCCTCTGAAGCCCACTCACCTGTCTGGCAGCTGGGGGAAGGGGTGTTTATCCTGCATGCTGAGGAGACATCAGGTCCTCTCTGTCTCTCATCCACCTCAGATTATCCCTGTGGATAAAGCTCGGGAACCTGAGTCTTTGGAAGTTATCCAGCCTGGTGCCTGCTGGTGGGTGCCCATCCTTCTGCCAAGGACCCTGGGCCTCTTCTGTGAGCTGCTGGGAGCCAGCCATGCCAAGGTGCATCCCCCCCAGGGCCAGGCACTGTGGCTGGGGGGCTGCCCCTCTGCAGCCTGGTGCTGCTGGGCAGGCGCTGGGGGTGGTGGGAATGCAGAGAAGGGTGTGCAGAGCTGTGCAGAGATAGGTCCTTGTGTGGATTTTGAGTATGCTGCACTCCGTGCCCTCTCAGGGGGAGAACAAACACTCCTCAGATACCTCACTGTTATCTCTTTGTTCCTCATCTTCTCTGCATGGCACAGCTGGTCTGTGCCCCAGGCTGCAGCCACAGCCAGCCCCTGGCCTTGCTGTTCATCCAGCCTCTATGAGTGGGCAGAGGCAGCCAGGGACTACTGTGGAAGTGTTGTGCCCATGGTTGTGAGCAGGAGGTGGCACCTGGGTCCCAGCGTCGTGGCACAGAACTCATATGGCCCACAGCCTGGCAGCAGAACAGGAGGGGGGGAATGTCTTGTGCCAGGCTGAGTGACGTAGCATGTGAGAGTCCTCCATGCCCCAGTGCTTGTTCTGTTCTGGCACATACAGAGAAAATCCTCAGGGGTTCTTCTGAGTCTGGGAGGACTCTGATCTGTTTGTATGGAGACGAGGCTTTGCAGCTTGTCTCTGGCACTCGTTTGGCCCATGCCCGAGCTGCAGGGGAAGCTGCTGTGCTGTGGTTGCCAGCAGAGTGAGCACAGCCCAGAGCCTGTCATTCCTCTCTGCCCGACACCAGATCACCTCCCGTGCTCTTCAGAGCTCACGGCGTGTGCAGTGGCTCCCGTGTGCCCTGCAGAGACAGTCTCTGCAATGCACGGGCACAGGAGCACGCGTGCCCATGCTCACACCCATGCAGAAATTAAACAGCTCCTCTTTTTCCCTCTGGACAGCTCCAGCCTTTGTGACTGTGGGTTTGAGTGGGTCACGTGCACCCAGAACACAGCCTGGAGGAATTCAGGCTACTGTGCTAGTGACAATGTCTCCAGTACATCTTTAATGTAGACATTAATGTCATTTTATTTTAATTATATGCAAATTGATTATTAATGTATTTATTGAATGTTGACAGCTGCGTGACAGTCTTCAGTAAATATGTTTTACTAATCAGTTAGCATTTAATTAATATCAAAATTCTCTCTAGGTTTAGTAAGACAGTTAGTGAACATTAATTAGGCCCCTCAGTTGCTGCCTGTTTCAGGACATCCACGGTGCCACTGACAGGGCTCGGCCGTGCTCAGCAGCTCTGCAGGGCACAGGCAGACAGTGAGCTGGGGGGTGAGAGGTGTTGCTGAGAGAGCCCCACACAAACACTGTGCTGCCCGAGAGCTGGAGCAGAGCTGGTGGTGGCCAGGCAGTTGCCATGGTTGTGTGTGACTGCACAGTCGTGGGAGAGCCCAGGCCAAGCCTGCTAGGTGCAGTGTCGTGGTACGTCCAGCACTGGCCAGGCCAGCCACAGGAGCTGGGGATGTCCTCCCCTGCCACCATGTGGACCATGGGGTCCTTCCAGAGCAGTGAGCCATGTCTGTGCCCCACTGCAGACCTGCCTGTGGGGAGAGTCTCACCTCAAGCTGCACCCCTGAGATGTCCATCGCAAAGGCACCAGGTGAGTGGGCAGGAGCTGCTGCATGGCAGGAGCTGCAGCACCGTCAGATCGATACTCCAGCCGTGTCATGCTAATTGCTCCTTGCTTGACATTCATCATCCTGTCCCGTCCCTCCCTGTGTGAACTCCTTATAGCTGGGACAGGAACTGAAAACCCTGAGCCACCAAAGCCTGCCCTGGGTCGGGCAGGACAAGCAGGGTGGATGACCAAGCTGCAGGGTGCCAGGGCTCCCTTCCCTCTGTGGACAGTGGGCACAGGGGAGAAGCCTGAGGAGGTCCTCAGTGCAGGGTGGAGGAGCACAGACCCCAGTAGGCAGCTGTGTCAGGAGCTGTCTGTTTGGTTATTAGTTGTAGTAACTTTTGTGTGTCTCAGATGCTCTTTGCTTCCCTGGCCAGGCTGCCTGGCACCGCTGTGCGGCCGGTGCCCGGTGCAGCCCCGAGCTGGGCGCAGCGCTGGGCGTGTTTGTCAGCACACCTACCATATTGGCTTCCTGTCCCCAGAACATCAGGGTTTAGCAGCTCGTGTGTGCGGGGGTGTCTCCTCCCCACAATCCCCACCCCCAGCAGCATCAGGCCTGTGCTGTTCGGGGTTTTGTTAAGCCGTTTAGTATTAATTGATTTTTTTTCCATTTTTTCTTTCTTTCCCTGGGCGGGTCAATAGCTGGATGCTCAAGAGCAGAGGATCTATCAACTGCAGACCAAGCAGAGAGAGAGGCAGGCAGAACTGGAGCAGAAATGCAGCTGGATCCAGCAGCTCAGCCAGGACCTGGAGGCCAGCCACCAGCTGCAGGAAGAAGCTCAGAAGCAGGTAGGAGAAGGTGCCAGTCCTCTCTAGCTTGGCAGCCCAGGCTGGGAAGGGAACTGTATTTAATGTGTTCACAGCAGCAGTGATAATCTGCAGTTCTCATTTACATGGCAGCATAAGGAAGGGGCTAAAGATGTGAAAGTGAAGTCTGTCAAGTGCCAGCGAGGAGGGGAAGTCCAGGAAGCTGGGGAGGCAGCTGTGGCTATGCTGGCTGTACATGGGTGCTGGGGTGGCACTTGATTTTGGGGTGTGACTGCTGTGATACTCAAATGTCCTAGATGCTGCTGCTGCTGCTGCTGCTGATCTGCTCAGAGAGAGGGGATCAGGATGGTGGGCAGTGGCAATGCCTCCCAGGACAGCGTTGTCCTACCTGATGGTAACTGCTGTGCAGTGAGCCAGGAGAGGAGGGCTGTTCAGCTCTGCTCAGCTGTGCTGCTCTGCAGGAAAGCCCCAGTTTGCTCCAGGACATGCAGACAATTTGGGTGGGAGCACCCTCATCACCCTGCAGCCAGGACAGGAGGCCTGCTGGGACTTGTGCCAGTGTGCTCAGAGCCACCTCTCTTACCCTGCCCTGCCCCAGCTCCTCTCTGCTGATCCCAGGGTTGCCAGAGCTGCAGGAGTCGACTGTTTGCTCAGCCAGAGTGGTCCTTCTGCCTGTGAATGTGGCTTGGGAGAGCTGCTCCCCCGTCTCAGCTGTGGGCTTGTCTGGCCAATGTCCACTCGGGCACCTGTAGCCATGAGTGGGTTTTGCTCACGAGCTGTCATTCAGCTTCACATGGCAAAGGGAGCTGATCCTGAAAATCTGCAGCTACTGCTGCACACTGCAGGGCTACTACATAACCAGTGCCTGTCCCCTGTGGAACCCACTTCTGATCTCCTTCAGCACCCCGTAAGCCATAAAAAATTGTGTCTGCTGTAACAACTGGATAGTTAAATAGCCTCAGTGTTCTGTAAGAGCAGAGCAGGTGCTGTGGATAGCCAAGCACCAGGTGCCAGCATGTGGGCAGCAGGAATGAGCTCAGCACAGCTGGCTGATCTGAGCAGCAGTTTGAAACCGGGGGAGTGGACTCCCCACATTATTCCACGTGGAAACATTTTGTTTCACTTCATTTAATTGTAAATATGTTCATATGGATCTGTATGAGCAGTCTGTGCATCACATCATACATGAGAGTGATGCAATGTTCATGTTTGTTGCACTCAAGGAAGATATGGGGGTGTTTCCCACTCACTGCCAAGCCCCCATTGTTGTGTGTCAGGGCTGTCAGCTGAGGCTGTGCAGCCCGGGCAAGGGCTGGGACCTTTGGGTGCCTTTGTGTGGAGGGGACGTGTGGGTGGGTGCCTGTGGTCTGGGCTGCCTGTGCACGCGGGTCCCTGGCTGTGGATTTTGAGCAACAGTGGCACGGCAGGGCTGTCAGCACACTGCTGTTCCTTCCTGTAGCTGCTCTGCCTCACCCTCATCCTCATCCTCACCCGTGGATACTGAGTGCAGCCAAGCCTGGGCTGTGAATGTGTCAGATCAAACAGCCCAGCTCTGAGCTGCTGCTTGCAAATATCCCAGTTAAGCACTGAACATCTAGCCCTGTTACATGACAGCCAGCACTATTCTGGGTCAGAACAGTGTTCCAGCTTGCTCTGGGTCTGGCAGCAGCTTGTGCCCATGCCTGGGAAAGAGATCTTCTGCCCTGGAACTAACAGGGAAAGCTTGTGATATTGCCCCAGGATGCTCACCCACCCTCTCTGCTGGAGGGGCTTCCTGAGCACAAGTGTCTCTGTTTAACAGCTCTTGAGGATTTTTCATCCTAACTTGTCAGACTGTTTTTGCAACTCAGAAATGATCTGGCTTCTGCAGAGAGTCCCTCAGTGTCCCCGTGGAGAAGGGTGCAGAGCCACCACCTTTTGTTTACTTTGAACATGTCCCCTGACAGTTTCTATTGTGCTGTTGGAGGAGATGATTCCTTAGTCACCTTCCCTGGGACACTTCTGATGGAATACACCTCCGCTGTGTTTCCTTCAGCCCTCCAGACAGAAGGGCCCCAGTCATTTTGGGGGCTTTTTTTTTGAGCCAGCCACAGTTGCTGATCAGTCTCCCACTCTGGGGGTTAGGGCTCCCATGGCTGGTGGTCTCAGGATGACTGTAGCAGGCTGCACATACCAGAAGCCCCCTGCAAGGAGTGTCAGGTGTAATTTAGCACTGGGAGCATGAGTTATGAACCTGCCCTTTAAGGAAAGGCAAGCAGCACAGCTCTGCCTGTCAGCTGAGTCCCCCACCTGACCATGATCTCTCCTGGTGAATGAATCAGGATATGGCATATCGCTGTTTAATACAGCCCCCATGCTAATGCCTTTCTGAAATGAAACTGAGAAAGCTGTTAACCTCAGTTAGCCAGCTGTCCTCGCCGTGACCTGGATAAATCATCATAGCAGGAGCTCTGGCAGCTTTGGAAAGGAGCTGGGAGAGAAGGACTGTGCTTCCAGCTTGTGCCAGGTAGGCTTCTCTGCACCAGGACTGGTGTTCTCACTCCAGGGACCTCACTGGTGCCCCAGCACAGTGTCAGGTCCTGGAGTCCTGCAGAGCTGCAGAGTCACTGACAAGCTCCCTCCTGAGAGCTGCCGGAGCAGTCAGTGTTGTGCTGTGGGTGGGAGAGCAGGGGGTGAATTTCCACAGCTCCTTCTACCACCCAGCCCCTGGGCCTGCCTCACCATCCAGACCCTGCTGATGACCACAGGGTCTTCCACATTTGATCCCTTCAGATGGAGGCTGGGCTTTTCCAGGCTGTCTCCATCACATCTGAAGGCATCTGGCCTTGAGCTGCCTACCTCTGTGGTGGGAAAGGATATAAAGAGGACAGTTTGGTGGCTACCACAGAGAGATCCAGATCTACTAGAGCAGGGTTTTGACCCTGGGAGCTGTTATCTTTATAAGGGCTTCATTGTTTTACCTGTTCTCACAAGGCACTCATAGCTGCTGTCTCTTTGTGTGGCAGTGAGTTCCACCAGTCAGGTTTTCTTTTGTTGTTTCTGATCTGTCTGGTTTGTTGTTTGGTTGGGTTTTTTTCTCCTGCATTACTGAGGAAAGTTACAGCACCAGATGCATGTAAGAAACTCCTGGAAAAAGGAGCTGGTCTCCATGTCCACGAAGGACACACAAGAATGAATGGGCACGTCCTGCATCAAGGAAGATTCAGGTTAGGAACAGTTTTCTGATGTGGAGGAGAACAAAGCACACGAACAGCCTGCAAGGGTCCTGAGAATTCTGCATCACAGGAGTTCTTTAAGGGCAAATAAACAAGGCAGTTCACTTTTAGGTTCCCCTGTGTTAGAACTGGAAGATGGGCTGTCAACAACCTCTTGAGGTTCATGTCAGTCTTGATCATTTCCTAAACCCATCCTTGCTCATACCTTGAAACCCAGCTCTGCCCTCTTCAGAGCTGCCCTGCCGTGTCCCCCAGTGCTCCTGTGGTGCCACATTTCCTTTCCCAGGCCCAGTCATTCCCCTTCCTAGCTAAGTGACTGCACTTGAGTCTTGGATGTGTGCTCACATCCTACTGTGGTTCACCTGATCTCCACCAGACTTAGTTGCAGCAGTGTTCCCATGCTGGGGAGCACAGGGAGCATTCCTCCACCTCACAGGTATGCTCCTGCAGGCTTGCTCACTGAGAGGCTTGCTGGGGAGGACACACTGGTGTTTTCCCACCTAAATTCACCCTTACGTGCCTGCCTCATTAGTGATGTTCCTTCAGCTGCCTTCTCAGGGAACAAGTTGAGTGCTGCAGGCCGGAGGTCTCTATGCACAGAGAGAAGACACTCCTCTTCCTGCCCTCTGGAAGGAAAGTGGACCTGCCTGATCTCTCCTACTGGAGCCTTAGTGCTCCCCTGCCTGAACATACTGGGGGGTGACTTGGTGCTCCCTCACATTCCAGAGCAGTTCACAGTCCAGGATGCTCCTGGGCATAGATGTGCTCCAGGGGGTGAGCAGAGGCTGCAGTGCAGCTGCCTGAGAGCTGGTGCCAGGGCCCTGACTGGAGCAGGCAGCATCGGGCATCATGCTGCAGCACGGGACAGGCACCCAGCACTCTGAGCTGGCACCGGTGGGTGCCGTGGTTGCTGAGCTGCACCCAGGAATGGGCATGTGGAAAGAAAACTGGATTTTTACCCTTTTACTGCCTAGTTATCTGGTCACAGGTTACCAAGTAGCCAGAGCTTGTGCTTTAACATGTGCTGAAAGAACAAGCAGAGCCTGGAGGATGTCAGTGGGTGATGAAGGCTCTGATACCACCATCTGCATGACATGTGCTGCTGTGCCTCAGGCTTTGGCCTCAGCACTGCGGTTCCACCCTTGGTGGTAAACCAAAGAGTGGATGAGGCAGAGATGGGAGTGTAGATTTGCTATCAGAGCCTTTGGATCAGTTTCCATTCTCAGCAGAAGAGCTGTGTGCAGCTTATTCCACGAGCCAGTTTGCAAAGGAGCTGTGCAGGGCTCTCTGTCAGAGGCCACCTGGAGAGGAAGGTCAGCCTGATGGCACCTGGTCTAGCTGAGCAGTGCCTGCCCATGCAACCCAGAGGTCAGGCTCTGGCTGGTGGAAAGGTCTCACCTCTGCTCCCTGGCAGCTGTAGCAGTTCACAGCCCTTTGCCTACCTCCTGCTGAGTGCAGTCACGGAACTGCAGGAGCCAGAGACAGAATTGCCTGGGTATCAGTGGTTGATCTATCTGCTTTCTTCTCAGCAGCCAACAGGGATGAAGTTCCTAGAGAGAAGTGTGTTGCCTACCCACAGTCTCATGGCTATCTGCCAAGCAGCAGCCACGCTGGCATTCAGCAGCACCCACTTGGACGATGGGTCCTGAGCGGGAGGGTGAAATGTGCACGGGCATATACCATCCACCACATAGCACCTGCCGTGGGCCAGGACACTGAGCAGCTCACACACACCCCAGCACTGGCAGGCAGGACGAGAAACAGTCAAGAGTGAGCTGGGTGAACGGTGTGAATTGTGTAGATGCTGGCAAGGAACCCCACTGGGTACCTGGGTCTGAGAGCCAGTTCTACAACAGACGTTAAAGAGGGAATAAAGAAAATAATAGAGCATTGACTAAAATGGTCTGCTAGGCTGATTTCTCTCCATGCAGCCTCTCAAGGAGCAGTCTTTGGGACTGTGGAGAAATAGGCAGCCTCCAGGCTGTGAGGCTAATGCAGAGCCACGGCTGTTTGTATAGCTGCAGAGCCTTTAAGAGAGACTTGGGAAAACTAGCTTGGATTCCAATGAATATTTACAATTACACTGCTCCAAAGCTGAATCCAATCACAGCACGGCAGTGTGCAGGCTTTGTGCATCAAAAGAAAATGAGAGGAAAGAAGGAAAGATGGAGTTGCCTTTGGAGAGACTTATAAACACAGATCTCTCTGCTTGTGGCAGAACTAAAATGCTTTATTTCTGATAGGAGCAATTTATTCTTCAGGCATTTTGCTTGATATTAGAAAGTGCCTGGCTGGTTTTTTTAAGTGAGAGTCTTCAGCAAATGGTCTTTAATTCAGAATGAAAGGAATGGAAAGTGTTCTAGTTTGTAATTTTGCTATTGTACTAACAATCTCCAGAAATAGGGGAGCGTTTCCAAACTAGAGGAGGGGCCCCTTTCACTCTCTGTGTTTTTGGTTGCTATGTGGAAGGGGGCTGTGCAGAGCTACCCTCGTTAAAACCCTGCTTCTGGTGTGACATTTGTCTGAGTGCTCTGCTACTGAACAGGGTGATCTCACAGAAGAAGGGAAGGGAGGTGCTGGCTACACGTTCGCTGCAGCCCAGTACTGGCCTCTTCTTTTCTGAAGTGGAAGGTATTAAAAAAAACATGTGTATAGGAAGCACTGTGTGAAGGCAAGATGGAGGATTTGTGACAGTGGCTGCAGAGCCACACACAGCAGCATGGGAAGCTGTGGCAAAGCAGAGGCTCTGCCTGAAGTGACAGCAGGATCAGCACCAGGCAGCCCACCTCCAGGAGCTGCTCTGGCAGCCTGCTCGTGCTGCCCACTGGGCAGCTGCACAGTGGCAAGAGAACTCATCTGGGCCTCTCTGACCAGCGTCCCTGTGCTGATGGCTGGGAGAGCTGTGGGAAAGGGCTTGGCTACAGGGGCACCCATCAGGGTGCTTTGAGGAGAGCTACGTGTCCCATCCATTCCATACTCTGCAGCTTTTGTGGGTCTCTGACTCACCAAAGAGCTGTGGGAGAAGGTAGGTGTGAGAAGGGACAAAGCACGGGGCAGGCTGGGGACAAGAGGGGTCATCACTGGCATTGTGCTCTGTGCTGACACCGTGCACAGGACACCAGTCACCAGGGCTGCCAACACGGCTGCAGCACCAGCCACTGCCCGTGGCTCTGGACAGGGGCTGTGAATGATCTGTGGCCTTGCTGTGCTCCTGCAGCACCAGATCACCACTGCTCTTCATTAGTTACGAGCCTCTGAGATGCACCCTTGCATTCCACCACATAGCCAGCTCTGTGTCAGCAGGAGAGCAGATGCTTTGAGGGGAGCTGGGCTGGGATTTACACCCAGAGACGGGCACTCATGCCACACCTGGCAGGTGACATCTGCAGGGCTGGCTCCTCCACCCCCGAGGCCCCAGCAGGCAGTGAGTCTCCACCCCCGAGGAGAGGGCAGCGTGGTGCTGTTTCAGACTGTGCTAATCCCTTGGTGTGTTTGAAGATGATGCTGTTTCCTGGTGCCTTTCACCCCGTGGCTGCACAGATCCCTTCTGCTGGATGACAGTCTTCAAGGATGCTGATTGGAAGTCCCAGGAAGCTGATGTCTGATCTGAGTCACACTGCTGGTGCAGGGAAGTGCTCTGTCACACACAGGCATGGCACAGGGTGTTCCCTGCAGCTTGGCACATACCGAAGTCGATAGCCCTCAGCAGGAACTTGCATTCAGTATTATACCAGCTAAGAGGCTTAACATCGACTGTGAAGTTTCAGTAGAGCTATAAAAACCTGTTTTCTGCTTCTCCTCTGGTACTTTCTCCAGAGGGAGATGGTGCAGTTTGGTGACTGATTCCTGGAATCCGACTTGTGCAGCTGCACTGGGACATCTGGAATCATGTTGTGTGGTAATACAAACTGTCACTGGTTTGGAGCTGACCACATCTTCCAGAACTCCATCTCCTCACCACTCACCTCGTGCTGTGTGTGATGGCCAAGTGTCCTTCAGGGCAGGTCCCATCTCCTTTCCCAGGCCCTGCTCTGGGCACTCCTGTTTCCACAGTGGGACCATGCAGTGACAACTGAGCAGCTCTGTCCTGCTCCCTCCTCTGGCCACCCAGGCCAGAGAAGGTAGGAACTGTGGCTGTGTGGAGCAGTTTAGGAGGGTGTGGCCAGGGCTGTCAGTGGTTGTAGAGCCCGGGGGGATGCCAGCAGTGCTACAGTCTGTGGGGCTGGGGACTCTGCTCTGGGACTGGTTCAGTGTTGGCAGGTGGTGCCCGACAGGTGCCTCTCCCACAGGTACCATGGCAAACACTTGGAATTCTGTGTCAGCAAAAGGTGGACATGATGAGAGATGGCTGTAAACTGGTTTATGTACTTTGGAAAAAAAATATATATAAGGAAAAAATGTCTTACCAAACTTTAATGGTCAACAACCTCCTGGAGAACTGCCCAATGCTTTGCTTCTCTGGGACTCCCCTGGTGTGGCCGAGTCCCACGGGTGGGAGGTGCCCGAGCAGTGCCCAGGAGCCCCAGCACAGCCTGGTGCTGTTGCCCAGGGTCTCCCTGGTATGCAGGGGAACCACTGCTGCCAGCCCATCTCCAGGGCTCCCCACGAGAACAAGGTCCAGGTCTTTGCACCAAGGTCGGTCAGGGGACAATACAGCAAAGAGCTGGTGAGATGCCCTGGCAGCTCCTGGGCAGTGCTGGGACAGAGAGGCAGGGGTGGGGTTACCAGCCCACCACACATTTGTAAGCCAGGCTTTTTGGGTAAAAACTCCTCAAAAAAGAACAGACTGATGCTGAGAGAGGACAGGATGGGTCCTTGCAAAGGAGCCTGGAGCGGTGAGGGAAGGAAAGCTCTGTGAGCAGCTGGATACCCAGCTCACTGACTCACCTCTGCCAGTGCCTGGTCCCTGCCAGGAGCCCAGAGCCACTCTGTCACTGCACAGAGAGGGTGTAGATACTGCAGTGCTGCCCAGGACACTGCCAGTCCTCACCAACCCACAGCTCAGAGGCTTCAGGAGCAAAAGTGGGGTGATGGATTTTTTCTCCCACTGAAATGTTTCTTTCTTTTTGAACACATACACATTTTGGGAGCCCATCATACCCTATGTGAAGCTCTCTGACACAACTTACAACATTAAAAGCAATAATTGGCTTTTGTTTTGTAGGTACCTGCTAATTTATGGGGTGCTGCCAGGTCTTACATTGAAGAGACAATGACAAAACCATTCTGCAGACAAACTCTATATGCCAAACTTTGTTTTATAATCTTCTTCAGTCATTTCTTTTCCAAGCTGAAGAGACTATCTACTTTTTCCTCACATGGAAAATATTCTTTGTATTTGATCATCCCTGTTGCTCTTCTCTGAAGCACTTCCAATTCTGTTTTTTTGAGAGGCAGAGCTGCACATGGTGAGCACAGTGCAGTGTCCACGATGGGTCTCTGCAGCAGTGTAACTCTGATCTGCTCTCCATTATTTCCTTAATAATTCTAAACAGTCAGTTTGCCTTTTGTGCTGCTCCTGGGCACTAAGCAAACATTTCCATAGCACCATCCCTCCATCTCTGTCTGGTTTTATCTAGTACAGCCCCAAGCCCTCACTGCTGAGGAGGGAGGAGAGCTACAGCAGCTGGGACTGCAAGTGAAATCTTGTAAGAAGAAAGTGCAAATGCCTCAGAACTGTAGCAGGGTTAAGACCACCTGGCTGTGTCTCATACCTTCAAGACTAGGGACAGCTGCTAAACATCTGGAAAGTAAGAAATTCTAAGATCAGCCTCACAACACTACAGCTTTGTCATCTTCCAGGCACATCTACCCTCGAGCACCAGCCCCATCTGAGGCTGTGTAATGCTGTGGGAAGGGCTCAGGAGTCTGCTCTGCACTGAAGCAGAACTTCAGGTCAGGAGTGGCCAGTTTCACTGCTCCCACCAGTTCCAGTGCTCAGGAGTTCTGCCTGGTGGCTCCCACCAGTTCCAGTGCTCAGGAGTTCTGCCTGGTGGCTCCCACTGGCCCTCCACTGTTAAGTACAGGCACACCTAAGCAGTGAGTGGGCTGGAGCCCGTGCAGACAAACGCTGGTGTTGGGTCACTGTTGAAGAACAGAAGCAGTGCCGTGTTCTCAGTCCTTCTCCATGTTTTCTTCCTGTAGGTGCACGGAGCGAGCAGGACGGGATCCCGCAGCCTGACCTGTGCCTGCAGTCAGGACCATGTCACCACGTCACTGCTGAACTCAGGGACTTGTTTGAAAAGGCAGCTTCAGAGGGTGTTCGACTGGACTTGTGGACATCGTGAGATGGCAGATGCAGCACCTCCTCCCTTGGCAATCTGTGCACCACTCATAATGATTTTTTTTTTCTCTGATTACTGCTTTGCAATGGGGCTTTCCATGCACCAGCAGTGTGGCCTCAACTTTGCTTCTCTCGTTTTTTATGCTTTATATTTTCTGTATCTAAGAATACTCCTTTGTCCAGAGACTTAATGTTAAACATAAGGAAAGGAAAGGCTCAAGGATCCTCCCTTTCTGCCTCTATTCCTGTGCTAACACACCCTGAGGAGGTTCTCACCCCACCACAAGACCCACATACCCAGTTTCCTCTAGTGTGTCTCCCCTCAGCCACTTACCTCTTCCCAACTGCTGTTGGCCATTGCTGCTGGCTGGAGATGAGGTCCCTGGAGCCATTACTGATGTAGCTCTCCATGTGTATCCTCCATGGCCCAGCAGCTCAGTGGCTGCACCTGCAAGAAACAAGGCACTGTGACTGGACCTGAGCAGCGCTGCCTTTATCCATTCCTTCCTTCTCCCAGATTCTGATTCCTTGCAGATCCTGCAGCAGCTCCCGTACATCCCTGACCCCAGACAGAAGAAACCAAGCTGCAGCATGCAGCAGCAGCAGTAGTGAGAATGGTTGCCATGATGGAGTTAATACCAGACAGCATGGAGAGACAGTGTCAGGCACCAGGCAGGAGGCAGCTGCAGTGGCCTGTGCCCACCCTCGGGTCTGCAGGGTCAGTCCCTGTGCCTGCCTCTCCTCCTGAGTGGAGGTGTCTGAAACCCAACTAGACAGAGCCTGTTCCAGCTGACCTGGGAGGGGGCTGGATGATCCCAAGAAGCTCCTGCTCTGTGCTCCGGTGTCACTGGGCCTGTTCGGCCCCAGAAGCTGGGAAGGGACAGGGTCAGCAGCCTCTGTGTGCTCAGTGAAGTCCCAGGTTTCCTCTGCTACCAGCACCTGCAGCATCATCCAAGGGACAAGTCGAAGAACCTGATGTGGGGCAATGGGAATATCAAGGGTTGGCTTCTGTGGGACCGGTCTGGCTGGGACCCCACATGCATCACCAGCTACCTCAACACTCTACCACCACCCTGAGATTCTAAGGAACAAGTGGATGGCTGGCAGGACAAAAGAGGCACTAAGATCTTCTGTCTGCTCTGGGACTTAGACTAGCCATGAGGAGGAACTGTTTTACACTGAGGGTGCTAAGAGGCTGGACCAGGCTGCCCAGAGAGGTGGTGGCTGCCCCATCCCTGGCACCATCCCAGGGGAGGCTGGTGGGTCTCTGAGCACCCTGCTTTGGGTGCAGATGTCCCTGCTCCCTGCAGGGGGTTGGACCAGGTGACCTTGCAAGGTCCCTTCCCACCCAAACCACTGGAACTCTGATTTCACTTGAGCTCTCTCTCGTTCTGTGCTGGAAATACAGCAGGGCAATTTCCTACCTATTTTTGCCTCTGTAGCCATTTCCTCCTGTTCTGTTTTTATACATCCAGTCCTTTCTTTCTCCCTTCTCTGGAGGGGACCCTCTCCCAAGAGCTCCAATGTTTTTTTAATAAGTATTTTTCAAGTAGCTGGCTGAGACCCTGGAAAGGATAATGAGATCATTTTCATTGTCGAATGCAAAGCCATGCAAGGCTTTCCTGTTTGTAATTTCTCCCCTGTAGACTCTGACCGTGCTACTGATAATTTATGTTTGTTGATATTCCTCACCAAGCCAAACATACCGTGTGCCCCAGACAGCACCCAAATGCGATTAGACCAGAGGTACCGAGTTTCCTACCAACACACGGAATTGGAAATGATCACTAGGACCGCTGAGAAATAACCTTTAAGGCTTCATTAAAATTCCACGAACGCAAAAGTCTCTTCTTTTCCCTTTCATCACCCGGCTGCCCCACCCCCCCCCCCCCCCCCCCCCCCCCCCCCCCCCCCCCCCCCCCCCCCCCCCCCCCCCCCCCCCCCGCCCCCC
>JAOEGS010004227.1:0-50795 GCA_025447755.1 Corythornis vintsioides
GGGGGTTGGACTAGATGATCTTCTAGGTCCCTTCCAACCCCTAATATCTATGAATCTATGAATGAATCTATGAATCTCCACAGCAAACTCCTTAAGGGAAAAAAAAAAAAAAAAAAAAAAAAAGAAAAAAAGGAGAAAAAGCAGAGCAGGGCACAGAAACCATATAAGATCCAGTGGTCCCAGCATTTCTCTTCCAAACTGGAGAAATGTTCCAATACTGACTTATTTTGTTACAGAAATGCAGGTGCCAGGTAGAGTTGGAGTGTTCTAACATTTAACAGTCAGAAAAACAAACCTGTGTTTCTTCTGATGTCTGGATTGAAAAATAACAACAATGCAGGGGAGAAGTATTAGCTAGCTTGCCTGAAAAGAAATTTTAGAAGTATTTACATTTTATTTCTTAATACATCTCTCATAATTCTATATGCACAAGGCTGCACAACTGATCTCATAGAAAAGTTTGCACTTTTACCCCAAACCTGAGCAAAGCTCACATTTCAAACTCCTGTACCAAACAGAGCTTTCCTGGCCCGGCCCAGAAGAAGCTTTTGGTTCTGCAAGTTGCAGACACCTTCTTAGAGCAGAAGGTTGTGTAGGATAGGCAGAAAGCTCCCTCAGAATCTGTTGTAGCCACATGCTCACCCTTCTCTGTCAACTTTCTCAGCTCACTTCAAACTGTGTCCAATTTTCTTTTTTTATTGAAAGAAAACTTCAAAACCACCCCAATTTTACAAGGGCAACCTTTACACTGTAGAGCAATCTTCAACAGAATTTGCTCAGCTCCCTATAAACCCACCTGACCTACCAGCCTCCAGTTACGTCATTTGATTATTTCTAAATATTCAGCAGAATATTTGTTTTCTCCCCTTCTTTTAAAATCACCAGACACTCAGATCACCAGATCAGATACTTGTCTGCTCCCCTCCATCCCCTGGGTACCAGCTCTCCACACCTCCTGTGATTTAAATACTCAGTATGTCAGCTATTTTCATTACCTGGCCTGCTGCTTTTTAGAGACCAATGTTCACCACCCCCTAGCACCTCTCTACACACGGCTGTTGATTCTCAAAGGACAGAGCAGACACACAAAGTCTGCTTTATCCAGAGAGGTGTCACAACCTCTAGGCTGTCCCAAGAGCCCTCTGAAATGCCACATCCCCAGGAGGTGGGTACAAGTCCAAAACCCACCTTGAAAGCCAGGTGACATCACCCACTGGATCTGGCCAAAGGTGGTCCCAGACTAAAGAGATGATACCATGAAGAGGACAGGCAGCAGTTTGTGCACACAGCATGGCCCAGCCCACCAACCCCTCCAGCACTTTTGGGAAGTGTCCTCCAGGTACTTGCAATGCTGCAGACATGTCCACAGCAGGAGCCAGAAGACAGGTTGTGTGTGCCCAGCATCCCAAAGTCTGCAAGTGCTCCTGGATGCCAACCACCACAATAAGGCTTCACCTTCTGCTCTTCCAGGCTACACATCCTGCACGTGGCTGTGCCCGGCCTCAGATGGAACAACAGTACTGAACCAAAAGCAACTGTACCCAGAGAAAACATTCCTCTCTGGGGGCAGAGCATCACCCCGAAGCAGACTGAGCTCCCTGAGCAGAGGGCTTCTTAAAGGCAGGGCTGGAAGGTGCCCAAGCCACACCACACACCAAACACATGGAAGCTCAACTGTCCCCATCTCCAGCCCTGTAAAACTCAGCAATTCACCAAAGGCAGTCCCCGAGCTGAACTCTCACCACATGACCTGGGCACACACCCCAGAAACAAGGAAAAGCAGGTACAAGATGAGAAAACTCTTTTGAGGGGCTCAGCCTTCCTCTGGTGAGGAACCACACAGGTTTTGTAACCACCTTGCCTGCACAGCTTGCAAAGCCTCCCCTGCAGGCTGCAGGCAGCCAGACCCTGACATGCTGGAGACAGAGAAGAGAGACACAACCCAGCAAGGGAGGCATCAAGGGCTGAGGGCATTTATTGAAATGGAAAGGACAGAGAGTTCACATGAAACCAAGGCTGGACACACAGGAGTAAGGGTGATGTTTTCAGGTTTCTTAAAGGGTTGCTGTGTTTCTGGTCTTTTAAAGAGCCTCACTGTCCCATTCCATAGGATACTATTTTGGGAATTGAAGAGGTTTTTTTTCTCTCTTCCACTGGAGTGGCATAAAAACTAATCTGTCAACTCATATTATGTACACACGTATGGGCCATGTTTATTTTCTGTGGGAAAATATCACACTATTGGTACTTAATTAAAATTAAGTATCATTATACTTATTTCCTTTATCTTACTGAAAACTTTTTTCAGTTTGTAGTTTGTACAGTGGCTCTGAAACCTTCTCCCTAGCTTAAGCTGCCCCACTACTTATCTGCAAACTTTTTTGGGGACAGTTGCAAGGTATAGCATGGTAAACATGAGCCTGCTCCTGTTGTTTGAGAACAGCTCCCACTTCAGACCCCATCACCCGACTTCTGAGCACATCAGGTACAGCACAGCAAACCCCAGGGTGTTCACTACAGGAACACTCATCTGGATCGTAATGAATGGGAATACCAGGAAACCTGGGGTGGGGAAGGACCAGCTCAACACACAAACACAGGTCAGGGTTTGCTTGCTTTAGAGAACAGGAGGTATCTGTACAATGTGGCCACAGCCATGGGTGCCCAGCTTGGACAGCAGGAAATTCAACACCAGGGGTGAAAACCTTTCCTGTCTCCCTGGGGTTTTTTTGACACATGATTCTTGCATCTGTGTTGTATCATGTACATAACTGCAAAGCTTTGGTGAACCTGCCTGTCCTTCAGGACATGGCTGCCTTGCACAAACACTGCCAGGGATGACCACACTGTGGGATCCAAGTGACAGCCAGAGCAACAGTCTTGGATTTCCAAAAACCTGGCAAAACACAGCAAGAACACCCACACTCAACAGCAGAGTTACAAAGACTGGTGTGATGGAAAGCTTACTCCTCAGGTTCATGGCAAAGCATGGGATTTGCCACACAAACTTCACACCTTCAGCACAGCAGCCGGGCTGGAGGTCCAGAGCAAGCCTTTTTTTTTTTCTTTCCATAGTGTCTGAATGGCATTTAAAAGACAGCAGTGACAAAAAAAAAGGCCCAAACATTTCAAAGCTGACTCAGTGAGATGTGCAGGTGTGATGGGTAGACACTCATCCCACCAGGGAAATGGAAACAAGGAGATCGAGTGGGTAGGACGAGAGACTGCAAGTGACAAATGTGCTCTGAGATCCTCCATCTGACCAAGAACCACACAACTCTCAAACACCACGAGATGAAGAAAAGGCTGCATGTGCCAATTGACCTGCATAGCAGCCCAGCTTGCTCCTGTGCCCTGGGGAATTCTGCCTTCCAACCCCGCTGCTGCCCTCCACAGGCCAGGGATGAGTCTGTGGGACTGGCACATGGAGCCTTGACAGGGACAGGATGATGGGAGGCCGATAAAAATAATTATTGAAAAAAAGAACAACAACAAAACAAGAAGGCAAAAAAAAAATACCCAGCTGAGCCAAAGCAACCAAGACCAAGGGCAACGTCAGGACACATGTGGCAGGGGAAAGATTTGTTATCTGCAACTTAAAGGCAGCTCCTTCCCCAGGGCATAGTCCTGCTTTGTCCATTCCAGTCCTCTCCTAGAGACAGAAGTCACCACTGGAAGCATGAGGGTGATCTGGCAGCGCTTCTGCCCGGGGACACGGCTGGCAGGGAGAAGGCAGCGTCCCTCCCAGCACTGGGTGGTCTCCAGGGAGTCCCATGGGAGAGCTGGGCAAAACACAGCTGCTTTCGGGCTAGAAGAGAGAAAACAGAGCATTGAGGCATTCTACTGGTACCAGCTGGACGACTGATGCCCAGGGAAGGCTGGGATGGGAAGCAGGCCCTGGTGGTACAAGGGCTCAGTAGCAATCCCATATACATTCCCACACCTTACCCCAGGTCCTCTCTTGCAAATACCAACCCACCCTTCATTGACAAGAGGCTGAAAGCACCCTTGCAGACCAGGGGACACTTCCACAAAGGAAAGTCCTCATGGTACAGAAAAATCTTGATCTCACATGTGCTTTGTACCATCCATCCAAGCTTACCAGGGCATGGCTGGAATTACCCCCCAAGCAAATGGCTATTAAACAAACCATATGGAATTCAGACACAGAGACAGGCACCTGACAAAGGTAAGAACCCACACTCTTTGCTCTTCATCTCTTGGTGCAAAGAAAAACTCCTAAGATCTTCCTTTCTGGCCATCCACTAGCTAGAGCAAGGTGATTCCTGTCATGCCTCCCTGTGCTCAAACTCCCAGGAAACACCAGCCCAGAAAACAAGGAGCATGAGAGCAGAGAAAGGTTCTTACCCGGTGCCTGTTCTCTTGGCTCAGAGCAGAGGTGAATGTCCCGTAGGAGCTCAGGGCAGTCTCTGGCAGGCTGTCGATGCTCCCAAAGCGTCCTGTGGCCAAGCTTGGAAAAGGGTGCTGGGCCACGGAGGGAACAGAACTCAGCTGCTTCTCAGGAACAAGCTGGTATGAGGAAGAGGGGAAAAAACTGGAGCAGGGAGCTGCCTCTCCTTGGGAGCCACAGCTGCCTGCAGTTCCCACACCACATAGTCTGTTCAGATTGAAGGGCACCGTCTGCGTGCTGAGCCCCGGACCCAGGCTTCCCTGGTGCTGGGAGATCAAGTCTTGGCTGATGCCATAAAAAACAGGCTGAGGTGGTGACCCCAGCAGTGGGGAAACATAGTCCTGCCATGGGCTGGGGCTGCTGCTGGGAAGGGGGTGCGGAGGGGAGCCCGGGCTGTGGCCGCACAGGCCATTGAGAGGCACGTGCCGGTGTTTCAGCTGGCTGGGGGGGCCCAAGCGGCCCTGGCACTGTCTGGGCAGGGAGGAGGACCGTTGAGCATCCTCTTGGGTGGGATGCATGGCCAGGAAGTCACCCTCCAGCTGCAGACCCCTGCGTGGCTCCTGTGGGCAAGGGGCTTCTGGGGATGAGCTGGGCGCCTTGTCCCATAGGGTGCCCTGTGCCGGCTGGAGGAAATAGAGCAGAGCCTCCTCCCCAGCTGGCCTCCACTGGGAGCCCTCGGCCAGCTCTTGCTCCTCAGCTAACTCTGGCAGCAGAGGGGGTGGCTGCCCCAGCACGGTGTGGAGAGGCTGTTCCCACAGTGGAGCAGGAGGCTGCCCCTGGGCCATGCCAGGCTGCAGCACAGACTGGGGCAGGTACTGCAAGTCCTTGCTTTCCGTGTGGGCCTGGTATGTAGCGGTGCCTTCACCTGGGCTCAGGGATGTGCCTGGCAGGGGACAAGCCTGTTGTCCTCCCTCTTGCTTGCTCACCAGAGTGGCATGAACATAGGAGAGAATCTCGTTGCTGGTGAAGCAGTTGTTCAGGGACGGAGTGTTGTCACGGTCCATATTGACCATCACCATTTTCTCATCCAGCAGCAGGAGCTCCAGGTCCTCAGCATTCAAACCCAGGCCCTCCAGCGCACTGAAGAGCTCACTGTTGGAGCAGCTCTCATCATTCTTAATTGAGAGAGAGTCCAGGGTGGCCAAGAGAGGGTCCTCCTTCTGCAAATCCACCAGCTCATCTTTGACACTGTTCCCCTTTGAGGAAACTGGAGCAGTGCCCATACTCCAGGCATCTCCTCCTGCATCCAGCAAGGACATGTCCTCGAGGTGGCCCAAGAAACTGCTGCTGAAGGAGTGGTTAGGTGTGGGAGCTAGATGGGAGGTGTACACCTCCTTGTCCTGTTGCATCACAGCACCCAGCAGAGAACCAGAGTCAACACCATTCTTCTGGGAACACCCTCCATGGCTGTGAGAGGCTTTCCTGGACTTGCTGGCTTTCCCTTTGCTCTGGAAAGGGTCAGGGAAGTCTGGGAGAGGGTAAGTACTTTGGTATAAGAGTGCCTCTCCTGTAGCAAAGGTAAAGGGAAGATGCATGGACCGTTTCTGAAGGTGCTCTCCTCCTTCTTCATCTCTGCAGGGTAGGAAGAGGGGACTGTGATTTGCACGTGCACAAACACACACTGCAAAGCACTTCTGCAATGGATAATTTTGATTCCTGCAAGCCAAAGTCCCCTTGCTACAGCCAGCTTGCATGTACCAAGCAGAAACACATGTACTTATTTTTATATACACACACACCTAAACCCACATTCCTTATCATAACCAAGAGGATACTTAAAACACAAAGGGTAACAGATCCCAGGCAGAAGTCACACCTTTGCCCTGCTCATCTATGCTGCAACCACCCTTTAGGACAGGGACTTTGGGCTGCCGTCACATGGCAGCCATATCCAAGATCCTTGCTGTTTTGCACCCATATATCCCTACGGGGTAAGCCTGGACCACTGCAGGGGATGGACAGCAGGGCAGGGATGTGAGGTGCAGGGCAGTGCTCGGTGCTTGCCTATGCCTCCTGGGTGGCCTTGCAAAGAGGGATGTGGCTTAATAGCATCAAAGCACATTATCTTAAAACACATAAGAAGCAATCATAGAATCAGAGCACTTTGGGTTGGAAGGCACCTTGAAAGCTCATCTAGTCCAACTCCCCTACAGGTAGCAGGGACATCTGCAACTAGAGCAGGTTGCTCAGAGCCCCATCCAACCTGCCCTGGAACAAGAAACTTAACATCCCACCCTGTACGGATGGAAAAAGCCAGCCTGCACCCAGCCCGGGCTGACCCAGATGGCACTTACACAAGGGGTCTCTGTGTGACAATGATGTACTCAGGCTTGCCGTTCTTGTAGACGAGCCGTGCGTTGGCCTGCACCCACTTCCAGCGGTTCTCCTTCGTCAGCAGGCGGAAGACAGTCAGGCCGCTCTCGCCAGTCTTCATCACTGCTGGGAGGAAGCCCGCGGGCCAAAGCTGTATTACCAGAGGCAGAGCTGCCCCCGGTGACACTGCTTTTACAGCTGTGAGAAGCAAGAGTCACAGCAGCAACACCAACGCTGGGGACACTGTCCCAGCTAAATACCCCTCACTACACTCCGCCCCGAGCTCCCTGCAGCAACAACAGCGTCACAGCAGAGCATAAAGCAAAGCATGTCATGGGGAAAGGGCTGAAGTGTTCAACATGGCAGCCAGTGAAGTGGCCTGTAGTCCCAGCCTGCTCAGCAGAGGTAGACACAAATGACCAGAGAAGGGACTCTTACTCCTAACATGGTTCTCAGCACAGTACAGCATGTCGGCAGCATGGACAAACTGGTAGCCGGTGCCACGCATCCGCAGCTCCGCCTCAGTGTAGCCCAGAACGATCTTCCCCCTGC
Source organism: Corythornis vintsioides (assembly GCA_025447755.1). NCBI lineage: Eukaryota > Metazoa > Chordata > Aves > Coraciiformes > Alcedinidae > Corythornis > Corythornis vintsioides. Next base: position 7,277 of record JAOEGS010004227.1, read on the forward strand.
AGGAGACCAAGAAGGCAGCAGCTCAGCAGGGTGGTACCCAGACAGCATGTAGAGTGGTGTGTGGAAAATGCACAGCATTGCCCCTCAAATCAGCTCTGCTGCTTACTTGGCATCGCAGGCCAAAGGGGTGAAGTCCAGCTTGTGCTTTGTCCTGAAGATCATGTTCTTGGTTCGGATCTGCAGGATGGACGGGGGCTGCAAGGGGGTGGAGATAGCGAAGAGAGCAAGCTGGGGTGGCAGTACGGACCCATCTTCAGACCTTTTGTTTTGTCCATGAAGGAATTTCAGCCTGCCTTGAAGGTTTAAAGCCTAGGAAGAGAAGAAAAGTTCAGTGCCACAGAGAAAACTGGATGGGAAGAGATGCGAGGAAGTGCTGCACAAACTATCTTGCTGCAGAGCTGATGCAAATAATCCCTTGTGACTTGTCCCTTACAACTCCAGTGCTCCCTGCTAAAACAAGATAGAGAACCAAAGAGATGCTACGCTGAGCTCCCTGCAGCAGCCACTTGCTTTCTTCCCCTCCAGCTGCTCACTGCTGGCCCAGGGCTTGGACATGCAGCAGCTGCAGGACTGAGCACAAGTTGGAGCTGCATAAGGGCATCACATGATTCATTAACTACTTTGCATTTTAACCAAGCTACATCACAGTCCCATCGGGGATCAGAGGATTGGAGGACATGAAAATGATCTGAGGGCTGGAACCCCTCTGCTGTGAGGCCAGTCTGAAAGAGTTTGCGTTGTTCAGCCCGGAGAAGGCTCTGGGGAGACCTTCTTGTGGTCTTTCAGTTCTTAAAGGGGCCTGTCAGAAAGATGGGGATAATCTTTTCAGCAGGGCCTGTCACAACAGGAGAAGGGATGATGGTTTGAAAGTAAAAGAGGGGCTATTTAGACTAGAAAGAAGGAGGACATTTTTTTTATACTAAGGGTGGTGAAACACTAGCAAAAATTGCCCAGAGAGGTGGTCAATGCTCTATCTCTGGAAACCTCCCAAACCAGGTCAGATGGCTCTGAGCAATCTGCTCTGGTTGCAGATGTCCCTGCTCACTGCAGCAGGGTTGCATTAGATGACCTTTAAAGTTCCCTTCCAACCCAAACCATTCTATGATTCTACAATTGCTCCTACAGAAGGGATGCTCAGGACTCTTTGTATTGAGTTTTTAGATTCAAGTGGCTTGAAAGGGAAAAACAGAGTTATTAAACGTGTGGTGATGAAGGTAAGAACCCCATTAACTTGGAACAGAGAGGAGAGATGGACACCACCTACTTGGTCTAAAGACATGCCTTTAACACAAAAACCTAGCAAAACATACGGAAGCATCTTTGTTCAAGAATCGGCATCTCTGAGAGGTTTCAAGTACAGACCAAACCTATGAAAAACAGCAGAAGTATCTCCTTGTTGAGACAGGCAGGTGGTGCACATGGCAGAAAAGAGCACTGGGTCTTTCAAGGCCAACTTCTATGCTCTAACAGTGGCATGGACCCTCTGTGGTGAGCCTGCCCCCTCCCTGCTGTGGAGGTCACAGTGCAGGTCTGTACTCACAAGGAAACCAGAGGAATTATCCAGGAGGCAGCGAAAGCGGCACACGAAGCTTCTTTCGAGAAAGGAGGAGTTTTCTGGTGGCAGCTTCTCTGGCTTGTAGGTGACAGCAGAAGAAATGAGATTCTTCCCCTCTGTAGGAGAAAGGGACTGGGAAAGGAGCAAGCAGGGGTCCCAAGCAAGTGTTGGAGGTCCCCAGTAAGGACTGGAGGTCCACAGCATCTAGGGCTGTGGCAGTTTGCAAAGCACAGCAGCAGAAACCCATGGAAAGCCACAGTGTTTTAGATAAACCCATGGCTGAAGTCACAAGGATGTAAGCCCCACACAGGCAGTGGCAGGGAGCTGGGCTCACCAGCATATGTGGAGAGCTACACACCTTGTTCCAACCAGCACTGCCTGGCTTCCAGCTTGTGTTTACCTTCTGGAGAAAGCTCACCCCTGGGAGTGTGGGGTGGGTTGAGGGCCCAGTGGAGGTTGCGTCTGAATTCCTGCTGGTCCTCAGTGTGGATCAGCTCAAAGACACTCTGGTGCATGACATCTGTCTAGAGATAAAAAACAAAGTGTGAGATCTGCAGCCTGTCCCCAGGCACCAGTTTTCATGTCCCACCTGGAAACAGCCTGTCACAGACCCAGTTGACTGTATCTTACCTAGATTCCCAGGTGCTTAACTAGGTCCATGGCTGAATGAGGTTGAGCATGTAAGTCCCACTAGCCCATAAATCTGACCTAGTTAACTGGGAGCCCAAGTAAGCACAAAACATTGGAGCTTTATAGAATTTGCCAGGGGTCACACAGAGGAGCAGGTGCCCAAAGGCAAATTGGGCAGGGAACCCCAGATATCTTATCATGGGGGATATGAACCTCACAGCCTATCAACGTAGCTGGTGAAGAGCACCTGTGGGCTAGCAAAGCTGCTCTGACACCTCACAGTGACCTTGTCTGGCAACACGGGGTCCAAATTCACAAGACCGAAGAAAAGCCCCATGTAGCCCCCCTGAGATCGTGTGATCCCTGCAGGGAAGAACCACCAAGGAAAAACTCACTCTGCAAATTCCCCACAGAGAGTCAGAGGTGTCCCACCAACCTGATGAAATCCCAGATAGTCCTGAATTGTATGGGAAGAGTAAAATATCAGTCCTTCTGATGTCACCACCAGCACAAAGCCGTTGAGTGCCTAGGGAAGAGAGGGGATCAGCAGGTACATGCCACACTCATGTCACCCTTTTCTAGGGGGACACTCTGCTTGGACACTGGCCACCCAAATCCTATGCAAAGAGCAAACAATCTGAACTGCTTGCAGGGCAAGATCAGACATCACGGGGAGCTGGCCCACTCCGGGGTTCTGGCAGAAACAAACCCTTCTGACAACCTTGAATCCAAACAGCGTCTCACGTCACTTGCATCTAACAGTGACCCACGTCTACCTGGGTAGCTCTGCTCATGTAGTTCCCATCCTCCCCACAGCCTGGGAGGCCCTTGGCAGTCGTGCATGGCTTTAGATGGCGTGAGGCTGGAGAAGCCAGAGAATGTTCAGTGGAGAAGAAAACCCACCACAGATCATTGTGTGCTGCCAGCACTGGCTGGGCATTCCCTCCTGCTGCTCAGCCCGCAGGGATGGGAATATTCCTGAGGGTTCTGCCCAGCTCCTGGCCACCTCTGCATCTCTCCTAACCTCCCCAGGTGCTGGACAAGAAGGCCTGGAGGACCATGTTGTGCCTAACTGGGGTGTTGTTTTCCCCTCTCTCACCCTATAGTCCAGTTGCTCAACCCAATGCTGCACCTTAACCAGTGAGAATAGAAAAGGTGAAACATCTAATTGCTGAAAAGCCATTTTCTTGCAAAGCAGGAGGGAGGAGAGGCTGAGTCTGGTTCCTGGACTCAGGGGAAATCCACAGAACCATTGGTTAACCTCAAAGTACCTTTTCCTTTTGGCAAATAAATCATAGAATTGTAGAAGGTTTGGGGTTGAAAGGGACCTCCCAACCCTACTCCCCATGGGCAGGGACACCTTCCACTAGACCAGGTTGCTCAAAGGATTCACACCAAACTCACACCCAACAACTACCTGCTGCAAAGCACTCATCCAGCCAGCACAGCACCAGCTTTGTGAAGCACTGCATGGCAGTGAAAAGACCAAGCACCTGTGTTCATGGCAGAAAGGGACAGATGCCTTCAGCCACCCCTGCCTGGCATGCATACATTAGCCATGAGATGCTCCCAGCCACGCTCCTCTTTCCCAGAAACTCTCTGTGTGGGACAGATTTACACCATGCCAACTCATCCTGGGGCACAAGCTCGTGCATGTCCTCCACCCAAATGGGCCAAAAAATGGGCTGTTTTCACAAAATAAATGCTCCAGCTGCTTTGCCAATGCAGGTTTGAAGCACTAAGCTCTTCCCACAGGAAAGAGCAACTGCAGCCACCAATTTGAAGCTTCTGATACATTTTTAATGTTACACAACTTACATATTTTACAGTTCACTGGCCCTTCCATCTTGTCCTCGAGCTCCTGCAAAGTTGACATCCAAGGAAGCACCGCGTTTTCCAGCATGAACAGGCTGAGCTGCTCAGAGCCTCTGTCTTCCTCAAGAAGGGCTCATTCCTCACAGATTAACAGATCTGGGAAATTATTTGGGTGTTTCCTCTGAGACAGCATCCCCATGGCTGGAAGGACAGGATGAAGACACCAGGATGCTGGCTGACAGTGGCTTTTGCACCTGGAGATCCGTGAAGATCAGAAGGTAGAGAGGAGCTTTCCAGCAGCTGCTAGCCCAAGAGCCCTGGCTTTTCAGTCCTGCTCTCTGTCATCAGACAGGAGGCTGAGAGACAGAACATTGCTAACACAGGCACTGTCAGTGCCCAGGGGAGCACCCCAAGTGCTGCAGGCACTACATCAAGCATTGGAAACAGGACTCTGTGGCACAGAGCCCAGTGCTTTGAAGACCCTGTCATCCCGGAGCAGGCCCACAGGATTCCCACCCTGTCCCTAAGTGGTAGGTATTGCTCTGTGACTCTGTTTCCCCAGTTCTGAGATGATCTTGATACACTTCCAGTGAACACCTTCCAAGCCCATGGTGCTGCCTAAGCATAAAGGCCAAGAAAACCCAAGAAAATCCCTGATATAACTCCATAGAAGCCAGACAGCTTTCACTGCCATGACAGCATCACCCAGCCCCTCTCCCTAAGGGCAACAGGTTCTCATGGGGACACTCCTGCCAGTTCAAAGCATGAGTACTCTGGAAGGCAGAGGTTCTCCTGCAGCATGGGCCCCAGAAGACCTATGGTGGCCAGAGCCAAAGCTGTCCTGTACAGAGAATCACATGATCCCATGCTGGGAGCTGGAAGGGACCGCTGGTGATCATTTTGTCCAACCCACCCCTGCTCCAGCAGGGTCACCCAGAGCAGGGTGCCCATTGTCCAGACAGGTTTGGAATCTCTCCAGAGAAGGAGACTCCACAACCTCTCTGGGCAGCCTGGACCAGGCTCTAGCAACCTCACAAGAAAGCAGCTTTGTCTCATGTTAAGATGGAACCTCCTAGTTTCCAGCTTGCACTTGTTTGCACCCAGTTCGTACCACTAACCTGGCTGCAGGCAGGGAAGCCACAGTAGCCAGCCCTGGCCTGCTTCCCCCACTTCCTAATGTACAGACATCAAGATTAATTAGGGTCTAGCATGTAGTCCCAGCCAAGTCCAGCTATTGTTGCTGCCAACTCCTGTTCCATTGTCCAGGTCGGTGTTTCTCCCCCCTCGCCTTCCTTTTATTCTGGGCACAAACGCTCTCTCTATTTATTGGGGTTGATCTCAATGTGTGGGAATCTGCTGCAGAGGTTAATTAGTGCTGCCAAACGCACTTTAACCCTTTGAGCAGCTCTGAAGGCGGCGGGAACAAGCAGCATCTTGCAGCACTCTGTCCTTCCCTCACTGCTCTGACCTGCAGGCAGATGTCATAGCTGGCAGCGAGCAGTGGGTACCTGCATCGCTGAGCAGAGCTGGTCCACCCAGCTCTCAGCCTTGCTTGGACCTCAGCTGTCCCTGGAGAGGGATTTTCATGCTTAACCTCAGTTTCAAATACCTTCTGTTTGCTAAAATCACTGCTGGAAACAGTCTTGGTGGAAAAAGACCAAAATGTAAGGCTGGAAAATTAAGAGAAAGGGAAGAATCAGGGTGGACCAAGAGATGAGACAAAGGAAGTTTTGACACTCAAGGTGATCGACTGGGCAGAAGTCCTTTCACAGACACATAGCTTTTCCTTGGGACACAAATGCAGGTCCTGAGCCCCCTGACATGCTCAGCATCATGCAGACAGACCTCTGGGAGAGCCAGATCTATACACAGAGCTTTTAACACTCAGCTTGGTACCTCTAAAAGGTTGTCACCAAACTCTGGGAGGAGCTGATAAGCATGACATCAATCCCCAGCGAGCCCTGCTGAGCAAGGTTTTGTCATATCCACAAGAGAAACCCCTCAGGTTTTAGGTTAACCAGCCTGTAACATTTATCTCAGCAGACATGGAGACCCTGGCTCCCCAGCTCTCAAGCATCCCAGTAATTGCACTTACTGCTGAATGAGCGTTTGGACAGGAGCTGGGGCTGAGAAGGACACTCACCCTGCTCTGGATGACAGCCAGGCAGGGGACAGGACTGCAGGCTGGGCCTGGGTGCCAGGCAGGGAGGGGAGCCCTGTGTCCTTGCAGAACCTGATGCTGCAGGAGCCTGACCACTGACCTGTGAACTGGTTGGAGACAGAAGGTCATCTCCTAGCATCTCTGAGCAAACCTGGCTCAGCCCAACCATGTTGCAGCACCACTAGCACTGATTCCAGCATCACCAAACGGCACAAATATATGCCTCTTGCAGAGCTCTAGGATACATCCGTGTACCCTGTGTATATGGGCTGATCATAAGGACCCTCAGCAACTATGTACATAGTGTCATGAATCACTGTCTGAAAATCAGGGACTTCCATGACATTTTCTTCCCTGTTTTCACCACTTTGTGGATAGCATTCCCTGTAGTCAGGACTGGCGAGGCCATACCTTGAATACTGGCTTCAGTTTTGGGCCCCTCATTCCAAGAAGGACATTGAGGTGCTGGAGTGTGTCCAAGAAGGGCAACAAAGCTAGGGAAGTGTCTAAAGCATAAGTCTTGTGAGAAGAGGCTGAGGGACCTGGGGTTGTTCAGCCCGGGGAAAAGGAGGCTCAAGGGGAGACCTTCTCACCCTTGACAGCTCCCTGAAATGAGGTTGGAGCAAGGTGGGGTCAGTTTCTTCTCCCAGAGAAGAAGCAACACAGCAAGAGGAAAATGCTCTCAAGTTGAACCAGGGGAGGTTTAAATTGGATGTGAGGAACCAAAAGGGTTGTCTAGGCCTGTCCCAGGCAGCCCAGGACAGTGCTGGAGTCCCCATCCCTGGAGGGGTTTGACAGCCATGGAGTTGTTGTGCTGAAGGAAATGGTTTAGTGGTGACCTAGCAGTGCTGGGTTAACAGTTGGACTTGATAATCTTAAAGGTATCTTGCAAGCAAAACGATTCTGTGATTCTATATCAGGACCAGCGTGCCCATGTTGAAAACTACACTCATGTCTTGCTTGGCTTGACTTATCTGTTATAATTGTGGTCCACTTACACTTGAGGGCTGAGAAGCAGAAGAGCTGAATCCTCATGCTCAGAAATTAAGTGCTGCTTCCACCAAGATGGAAGATTTCTTCCACACGGACAATTTACAGATGGTCATTTTCTCCAGGAAGGATGGGGAAGGAGGGGAGAAGCAACACAGATTCTGACCCAGGGAACCAAAGAGATCTTAAACTTCTACTCATTCATCACATGAAATTACTCCATTAAAACATAGAACCATATAATAGTCTGAGGTGGAAGAGACTTTTAAAGGTCATCTAGTCCAACCCCCCCCCTCCAGTGAGAAGGGACATCTTCAACATCCTACAGTGAGTAACAGAACAGCTTGATCTTTATGTAAAATTCAAAGGAGCTGGAAAGGAGATGAGGAAAATCCTTGAAGGAGTCTGCCAGGGGGAGGTGGCCAGTGACGGGCACTAACCTGCAGGAGCAGCTCACCCTCCTGTACCATTGCCGAGCCCGAAGCTGGTCCCTTGCCGCAGTCTCCATCCCTCTCCTCTTCTTTGGCACCACGATTCTTCAGAGCAACTGCACAAAGCAAAGGGAAGGGACTCGAGCACTGCAGTAACACACGAGCCACCACCACCACTAACATCTGAAACATGGCCTGGCTGCAAAGCTTGGCAACACGGGGACGGGGGAAGCTGTGACATTGCCAGTACTTTGCTTCACCCCTCAGAAGAGTTTATTTTAACTGGATGTTTCCTCACTCCTCAGTATCCTCAACTTCCCCCACCCTTCTGGACCTTAAACGACATACAAATACAGAGTGGTTAAAGCCAGGGATTGTTAAAGCAGATGGGCATCAGCAGAGTATCTATGAGGTCCCATGTCTACCAGCAACTGCCTGCAACCAGCAGCACAAAAGGACATGGTTAATAAGCTCACCAGCTGGGAAACTCACTTATCTTTCAGCAGCAGCAACCATGGAGGTCCCCAGTCCAAAGTCAACACCCACTGCCCAGCACTCCTTGCAAGCAGCAAGAGCCAGCCCTTGGTGCCACTCCACACACACCCCACTGTCCACACTGGGCACAGCAGCAGCTCTGCTCTCACTGGGTGTGTCACTGTCCCCCAGCAGTTCTTGGTGATGCTGAGCTCAAGAGGGTCAGATCGTGCATGCCCTTACTCTGCAGAGGACAGCAGACCAACTGCAGCAGACATCTGCCTGGAGCAAAGGGCACTGCAGCAAACCCCCCTCTTCCTCAACCAGGGACATGCCATTTTGGAGGGTACAATCCAGACAGTCCAGTCAATGACATCTCGTTACAGTTCAGCAACGTAGCGGGTTTGTTCAAGCAAATTAAGAGAAGCCACAGCTCACAGTGGGAGAAAAACAACATGGAAAAACACACACAGGGTACAGACAACACACCCGAAATTACAGGCAACCTAATAGAGACTGATGCACAATGAATATGGATGAGGGAATCCATCAGTCAGTTTAACTCAAGAGGTGTCAGTAAACTTAGTACTGTGCTCCCCAAGAGAACAAAACCTGGGGATTTTTCAGAGTGGATAATATGAGTAAAATGACAATGAGCCTGTGCAGGGCAAGCCTGTCCAGGAGACAGGGGAGGTTGCAGCAAAGCCAGGCAGCTTCTTGTGAGCACTGTGAGGTCAGAGGATGGGCATCTGATCACTGGTAACAAAGCTGCTCCCACCAGTACCTGGGAGGAAAGGTGTGAGGCAGCAGCCACCACTGCAGCCTACTCAATGCGTGCCCTTGCTCCTGCTCAGACAGAGCAAAAGCTCTTTGGATTTACCTTTGCCAGCTCCTGTGCCACACGTGCCAAGGACCTGCCATGCTGGGACGCGACGGGAGCATTAAGTGGACCTCGCAAGTGATTTAACACCCCAAAAAGCTGTCAGCAGGAGCAAAGCCAGCACAGCAAGTCAGAAGGCATAAGGCATCAGCCACCAGCATGTAAACAAAATGAGGCTGCCGAATGCTCAGCTCACCTTGTGCTTTGCCACAGAGGCCGCTGAAACTCGTCTCCTCCATTCACGTGGAGCAGATCCCGAAGGACCTCAGCGCCTGCGTGCAGAAGCTCGTGGATGAGCAGCTTCCCAGCCACTGCAAAAGGCAGATGCTTCGGACGCATGTCTGAGCCTTCCAGGACCACGAGGGCTGCAGCTGAACCCAGCAGTACCAGTGTCACAGGGCAGCCACGGGCATGGGGTCTGATTCAGTCTCCAAAGTGGAGTCCTTCCATCTATCAGCACTGCTCTGCTAGGAAGGCAAGCACACAGCAAAGGCACGCCCTCCCCTCTTCCACTGCCAGCGCTCACCTTCCAGCCCAGACTCCTCCACTGCCTTGGCAGGCGTTTGCTGAGCACTGGCTCACAGGTGGGTGGGAAGAAGAAAGGATGCCATGGTCTGCAGAGCCATATCAGGCTCTGGGGAAAAAAAGACCATCCCACCAGACACAGGATAAACCCTAAGACTGACTGCTCCATAACCAAAGGCAAAGGATGGCCCAGTTCTAATATTGCTTTTCATGAAAACAAAAAACAAAACAAAACCCAAACCCTTATATGGCAGCAAACCCCATGCTTCTGGGAGGTCCAGGAAATTCCCCTCAGGCTCAGCCTGCACAGATTATTTCAGGAACTATTTGAACACCCAGGGGCTGACAGCCCAGGATTAAGTTTACAGCACGTGTTGTACAACAGCAGGTCTGTCCCAAGCTTGCCAGGGCTGACATGCACACAGCACCCTGCCTACGCAGGGTCCCATGGTGTGGATGGAGCAGGTTTCTGGCAGTGCCCTTCCAGCAACTTTCTCTTCCAGTCCCTGGGAGCAAAATGTAGGAGCTATGAATTATTAAAGCTCTTCAGTCCTCCTCTGATAGCTCCCAGACTGCTGTGCTGGAGGTGAAAGATAAAAATAAACCTGGGTGGCAGAAAAGCAGCTAAAGGGTGCTGCCCTCTACTCTGGTCTGATATTTCCCCACAAAAGGAAAACTTGATCACAACTGCTGCCTAAATATAGGCTTTTCTCCTGCAAACAGGATCAAACCACCAGAGCTGAGGCACGGCTCTCATATAAACCAGAATCCCCGTGGGGGTTTTTCCCCTGATTTCCATCAGGCAGTGTGTTTTCTATCCAAGCCACCCAAGGAACCCCAAAGATGACCCGTTCTTGGCTGCAGACATCTCAGGCTGGCCTCCCGCCTGGTGTCCCCTGGCTTTGTCTCTCCATAAATAGCCCCATGCAGCCCCTCGGGTCAGCAATTCAGCAGAACTGTCACAATGCATCAGGCTGACAGAGCAGAGACAAGCTGAGAGCGGCCGCAGCACTCTCACCATCGCCCGGCCCCCTCCCCTCCCACCTCGGGGAAGGGCAAGGCTGGCACGGGGGCGAGCTCAGCATCAGGGAAAGGCCCTCCCAAAACAGCCCTCACCTTCCCCTGGGGCAGGGACACCAGGCACAGTCTTTGCCCTCACTGCAATAGTACTTGGGGGGACAGGTATTTGTAAGGGAAAAAAAGAAAAAAGAAAAAAAATACAACAAAAAAAATCCCAAGAGAAGTGGCTGTTCCTGGACCATCTCACACTAGCCACCAGCATCACCTTTGCCACTGGCAGCTGTGGAAGGAGGAAGGTCAGGTGAGGGAAGCTGGTCACCCGAAAGCAGCAAGGCTTGCACATTTCCCTACTATTTCTTCAAAGAAACACAAACAAGAAAGAAAAAAAAAAGAAAAAGAAAAAAAAAAAAAAAAAAAAGCTTCTTCCAGGACCTGCAGGCTATTTTGCCACAGAAAAAAAAGCCTTTTAGTAAAGAGGAAGAAAATCTCTCCTTGCCTGGCCTCATCTCTGAGGAATGAGCTCCCTGCCTGCGTTGGCATCTCAGCAGGAGGACACTTTCTGCACCGTGGTGCTCCTCACGCACAGGTCCCCATGGTGCTCCCCAGTCTCTGCCACCTGGTCTTGGTGCTGTCACCCCCTGGGAGTAGGAGGGCCTGGGGGCTGATGGGGGTGGGATTCCTCCCTCCAACTCCTTCCAAGATGGTGCTTCCCCTGGCACCCAGCCTGGGAAGCTGTTTCACGTGATGCTGAAGGGACACCTCACTGCCTACCAGGTTTGCCAGTGAACTCCTGAACCTGCCAGGGCTTTGCAGACCTGAGAAATCTCTGCACCAAGTGGGTATTAACATTTTTGAGAGGATATCTCCCAGCCCCCTTTCCTCCACACAGCAGAACCTCCAAGTGGGAGCAGAGTTTCCAGAGGCTGCAAAAGAGGAAAATGACTTGGTCCCAAACCTACTCCAGGCATTGATATAGAAGAAGCAGCAGAAGGGAACCCAACTGCTTCACAGCTTCTCAGGAGCAGTGAGGAGTAGCATTAAACTTTAAACCTGCTATGTTTGAAGAAGCTGAGGCAACAATGAATCCAGTTGCCAGTGATGGCGGGGGGACATCTGCAGGACAATTATTGGTCTGAACAGGTCTTGGAATGGGGAGAGAAGAGGGCTTTTGGTAATGGTGCTCCCTGCAAGCATTATGCTGTAAGGCTCCATGTCCCAGTGCCTACTGGTCACTCTCCAGGAGAAGGAGAGATTGGTTGATTATTTATTAATGAAATTGCCTTCTATCCACCTCTCTACTTCTGCCTTTTGTGCCAACTCCCTGAAAAGCAGGTCTTCCACTCGCATGCGAGTAACAACCTTACTGTGAGGTATCACCAGATCTTCCTTTCTCACCTTCTCTCCAGCTCTGAGACACTCACAGGTAGCAGAGCTTGCAGCCTTGCTGATCAGCACATACCCCCTCACATTAAACGACACCTCAAGGCTTTTCCTGCCTTTTATTACAAAGAAGAAACAAATTACTGGAAACAATCCTCTGAGTTTCTTTTGAACAAAACGAAGTTGTTTTATTTTTAAGCTAGATTTTTAATCTAGAAGAGTCATTTTAACAGCAAAGTGGTTTCTTCCCAGTCACAATGATATTTTCCTGTTAAAATAAATAAAGGGGTTCTCTCCCTGTAAGAGAAACGTCTGGCTGATAAGCTCACACAGGTCTCAGGTAGGAGGCTGGCAATGCCTGTCCCAACCCACAGGCAGCAAGGGAGCAAGAGAGCTCCCTTCCCCACCACAGCAGCCTCAGGCCACCCATACTGGCCATCACCAGGCGACATGGCTGTTGCTCAGCAGGAGTGGGCAATGCAGAGAACAAGGGAGTGATGCTAAGGGAGCAAAACTGGGCCCAAAAACGTTCTTGATTGACACGCCCAAAGCAGAACTGCTGCTGTGAAGGTGGGAAAAGCTCTGCAACCTCTTCTCTGGCTTCTCACATAGCATCTATGCTGTCAGCATGTTAAATTTGCTGCTCCATCATTCAATCCACATGTTTTACGGGAAGCTTCCACATCTCCAACTATTTTGGGAAGCAAAGAACAGCAACATGCACTTGGTAAAGCCTATGTCATTCTGGGATATTTTTTTACCCTTGTATAGCACAAGCTGAGCTAATCAATGCAAAATTATTCCACTTCCGTGTACAAGGAAGATTCAGCAGCCGAAGCCAGCAGCTCCTCTGATATTGAGTGCCTGAAATGTGTTAGAAGGAAAGAGCATCACAGAAGCAGTGAGAGAAGCAGGCAGAGATTTGCTGAAACCAGGCAGGGACCCATCGGCTCCTCTCAGCGCTGAGCTGCACGGCGCCCGTTTTCCAGCAGCTACTCGAGTTTCCCCTCACTTAGTCACCATGGTTTTACTTCTTTTATCATACCTGCCACAGCTCCCCATTGACAGCAATTTCATTAAAGGTATTAATTATTCATCCCTTCCTGAACGGTGTGAATACACCACCTTCTGTGAACATGCACGGTGAATAATGGATGCCCCGTTAAAAGATATAATTGCACTATTAAAAGCCAGGAGGCCTTGGCAATGAGGAGCTTTCTGTCTCCTCACCAAAGGCACTGGGGTCTCAAAGGGAGAAGCACGTGCACAGGTTTAAACAAGGACAAAGATGACAAGGACCTGTCTGCCTTTCCTGGCCTCATGCAGCATCAACAGCAGTGTGCACCCTCCTGCTCCTCTTTAGGTGTGCATCATCTCCAGGAGCTTTAGATGGGCACCATCACTGTGGCCTTTCAGGGGCCTACTTAAGGGCAGACTACTTCAAGTTGGCCTATCAGAACGACAGGAACAATCTTCTTAGCAAGGGCTGTTGGGACAGGGCAAGAGGCAATGGTTTTAAACTAAAAGAGAGGCAAACCTCAGGGACCTCTGACCAGCTTCCTACCAGCTATGCTCATGAGAGCCAGGGAAAAACATTCAGCAAGGAAAGCAGACAACAGGATAACTGCCTCCCTAAAGGAAGTCACAAGACTTGCACAGCTTAAGTTGCTCCAACAAAGCCAGCTTATTACCTAGGCAATTAAGATAGTGGGCTGATCACAGGACTAGGCTTTATTATCTTAAACCATCCCCTAGGCTTTACTGCCTCAGCTCTCTGCAGTACATGGCTGAACAGCTCAAAGGGTGGGAAAGCAGCTAAGTAAACAGAGGAGCAGCCTCTTAGTGGACACTCAACAGCCACATGCCCATAAGCACCTGGCCTGACCTCACACCCTCAACCCAGAGCAGAGGTTTCAGGGGCACAGCTATACAGTCTGTAATTGCTATATAATTGAAAGCACTCTTCAGTTTGACTCCACTACCCAGGAGCAGCTGAGGCACTTTTTGAGCCATCACAGCTCTATCAGCAGCTGCCTGGCTGGTACCACAGTTTAGAGGGCTAGGCTGAGCCCCAGGCTGCACACTGACCCTACAAGGGCCACCTAAGAGTTTAAGGGGACTCTGGGAAAACCCCCAAACTCTCAACACCCCCAGGAGTAGGAGTTTTTTTTTAAAACACACTGGATACACAACACTAACTTTCTCTATAAAACACACCAACAGAAAGCTCAGAACCACCTACAGCCCCAAACAAAGGCTACATCTACCCTCTGATCCACATGGACAGACTGTACAGCCCATAATCCACCTTGAACCCAAAGTTTCTAATGCTACAATAGATGCTAGACTGTTTTCCTTCTCTCCTCCACTCCAGCAATGCACATGAGCTGCCCAGAGGCCGTGCCTTGGCTGGGTAGGATGCTGCACACAGGCAAAGTTGCATCAGCAGCTCCAGAAGCCCCATTTTCAGTGGAATTTAGCCCATTACTGGCTTACAGCCAGGCTCACCAGTGGGGTTCATACACACACTGCTTGGCACCATGGACTGAGCTTTGCTTACACCTCTTCCTATGGTTTATAAACCCAGACTCAATTCAGCACCTCACATGAAATGAAGGCTGCAGGTCAATACCTGGACATTGGTGCCACAGCCACCTCAGGAGTATTTTGATTTAAGCAAAGTGCCCAACCATCTGCATTCCCAATAGTGTGCTGCCTTCTCCCCAGCCTCAGTTGGGGAACAGCTAGAAATGTCATGCTGCATTGTAGCCCCCTGAAATGGCACGAGCTCATGAAAGCCCAACGGGGATTGGGCAAAGCCCTGGTGTACAGGCACCTGGGAAGAGAGTCACCTGGGCACAGGTCCATCACAGGATCTCCTGAGGACACCAAGCTGACCCCAAGGACAAGCAAGTGCTCAGGGAGTGCTAGCTCTCATACCTCAAAAGGGCCAGGCTCACTGCAGGATGAGGACCACATCTCAGATGACCCTCCCAGCACACTGCAGGAGCAACCTCTCAGAGATACTTCTCTGAACTTCTCCTGCCCATTTTCACAGTCACAGAATGGTAGGGGTTGCAAGGGACCTCTGGAGATCATCTCATTCAATCCTCCTGCTCCAGCAGGGTCACCCAGAGCAGGGTGCCCAGGATCACAGTGTCCAGGCTGGTTTGGAATCTCTCCAGAGAAGGAGACTCCACAGCCTCTCTGGGCAGCCTGGGCCAGGCTCAAAGTAAAAAAGTTTTTCCTTATGTTAAGACTGTTTTAAGATCTGCCAGTTGCCTTCCCACCAAGTGTTTAAGTGGCCCAAGCAACACAGATGTTATCCAACAGCCACATGACAAGGTGCTAACAAATCTTCCTCTTTGCTAACAAACCACCATGCAAAGCAAGTCCCAGCAACAAGCCTTCCCCTGGAGCATCTTCCCATCTTCTCTCCCCCCTTGCAGAAAGGGAGGTATGCTGAAGAAACAGGGATCCCCCATAAGCCATCAGCATTTGCCAGGCCCTGTTGTCAAGGGGAGGAAGGGGGAGGGATTAACGTTGGAGCAGCTCACCAGGCACCACCAGGCTAAGCTACTGACTCTCATCTGGCATGATGTGCCATGCAGACCCCGGCACAGTGGCACCAGACACCCAACAGCCCAACATAGGGCAGAGGAGAGGCAGGACAGTTTGCAGCATCAGGGAGAGGGAGGAAGAGGCTCCTGGGCTTGGGGGAAATGCAGAGCACTGTACCTGACTCCTCAGCTCCAGGCAGTGGCCACCCTGCAGCCTGCTCCCACCTCTGCCGAGCGGGCAGACCTCCTGTCTGACATCAGGATGCCTGTCTGCAGGACTGGCAGCCAGTGCTTGTCTAAACAGTCTTGTTATTGCTGTACAATGCCAAATGAAGACCTCCTTCCAGGAGCAGACCACGGCCTTCCCCAGAGATGCTGAATGCATGTGGCAAACCTCTGGCACTGAACTGTTTCTTGCTTTTTTAAACTGGAAAGAATAGCCAGAGGAAAACCAGACACGCATGTGGATGCTCTTGTCCTTTTGATTTCTGAAGACCTGCAGAAAACCACCACCTGGCATAGAGAGCTCCACAGCAGAGACACCCAACTCAGTCCTTGGCAGCCTAAGGAAATGTTTGTTTAGGTAAATAATGCTGCTTAAAGTCTGATGATCAATAAAACACTCCAAAGATTAAACAACAAAACACTGAGCAGCCTTAAATCCTCTCATTCTACCTGCAGGCCTTCGGTCCTGCCCCAAGACAGGCAGAAAGGGCACAGAGAAAGTTTCACTCACTGCCATATGAAATTCCTCATGCAGGAGGGAAAACAGTGTCCTTTTAAGAATCTAAGGCCCCCTTGGCAACACATCCCCAAAACAACACTCCACTGGTCAGATAAGAGCACACACAGATGCTTCTTGGCCATCTCTGACACCTCAACAACAGGTTTGCTTCCACCACACAGTTCAGTCAACACACCCAACCTGTGCAGATCAGCCAGTGTAAACACAGGTACATGTTTAACGAAAGCTCTGAACCCTGTGCTGCATTTTGCAGAATTTATTGTGAGGTCAGAAAGTAATCAGGAGCCCAAAACAAAACAAGAGCAGCACACAGAGGTTTTATCCATGACCAAGATCTTAACCCAGCTGCTTTTGACTCACTTAAGCCTTTACAAACTTCCCCATACATCAGCCATGCACAAATCAAGATGCTGAAATAAAATTTAAACATGATTAATTTGCAAATAGCCAGGAGGAGACATACAATGAATTCTTTCAGACAGGGGATGGAGAAAACAGCAGGTGGCATCAACCTGCCGGGTGAATTGCTGTCAGTTAGACTGGCACAACCCAAACTGCTACAGGAGGACACGCTGTGATGAGGTTTCTCCTCATAAGGCAGGGCAGCACACCCCAGTTCCTGCCCTTGGTTCTCCTTGATCGTCTTTCAGGGAGCATTCAAAGCAGAGACACACTGGAGCAAGGGAGATGCCAGCTCCTCCTTCCTCCCAGACCAACACGAGGGTTTGTACTGCCTGTTTCTAACACAAAAAGACCCCAAACCACTCGTGTTTTCTGATCCAACTTCACCAGGGACTTGTCAGCATTCAGCAGCTAAACCAGCCTCCTTTTCCATGTGGATACCATTCCACAGTTCTAAGGATGCTGAGCAGCAGTCAGAGCACCTGGCTCAGCAACAAGCAGGCTGCCCCTCCTAACCTTGTTCCCTGACAGACCGAGGAATAAACAACCAACCAACCTTAAACATGCAGTTTAACCAAAAGAAAGAAAGAAAAAAAAAAAAAAAAAGTGAGGAAGGAATAAGCAGAATATTTTGAATAGGATCCTTCCTAAGGTGAAGTTTATCTTAGCTCCAGCACAGCTTGTCAGACAGCAACATCATTCTAGCATTCACCAAAATGAATTTATCATTTTGTAGATGAGCCATCCAAGAGCTGCTTTTAAAGGTATTTAAAAATATGCTACTATTTAAAGCTGCAGAAGAGCCTGAACTAAGGTCCTCAATCACTATTTGCACCTAAAAACCTTTCCTCCTTCCCTCCCACACGCCCCCTCCTCCAAATTTAATATCCTGCCTTAAACCAGACAGAGACTGGCACCATCCCGAAGCTCCAGACACGCTGGATGTGCTCAGCAGCGGGGAAGTTGGCACCGTAAAACTGAACCAGACTGAACGACAAAAAGAAAAAAACGAGAGATAATCTTCAGAACGGGATATCCCTGTTTCTGACAACACAATCCCCGAGTAACAGGCTGTGCTCGCGATGGAAGAAAGTCACAGCCCAGGATGAGCAGAGCAGGGGCACCACAGCCCCGGGGTCACACCGTGCTCCCCGCTCCCGGCTGAGCTGGCGCAGCATCCCGGCACATCATCCGGGAAAGGAAAGGGCGACAAGCCCCAGAGCAGCTCCTGCTGTGACACTTCCCAACAAGCCCGGCCATTTCAAACCCGCCGCTTCACGGCATCGCTACCACCCTTTCGTTTTATGAATTCTTTACGCGGCGAATTTTAAATTATTAATGTTTCAGGGGCAGAGCAAGGCCCGCACTGCGCCACGGACCCCCCCAGCCCACAGCAAGCAAGAGAGTTCTTCCAGAGCACCAGCACCGCACCGGCCCTCCCTGGCTGCACAGCAGCGGCTCTGACCAAAGGGCTTCGGGCAACACGTTCGACGCTGCAAAGGCTGACGCAGCAGAGCTCCCGTCTAGGGCAAAACCAGCGTGGAAAACACAGCCAAGACAGCCAGACAAACACATTGACCTGACGCTGCCAGGCAAACAACTCCTCTGTGAGGCCATTCGTTTTTCATTTCGTCCGCTTGACAATCCTACAAGCGGAGCTTAAATATATATATAATAAAAAGGGGGCATTCAATATATTCAATAATTTGAAGTTAAAAAGAGAGATGACAGTGGTTTTGGGGTCATAGGCAGCGTTCTCAAGCCGCTGGTATTTCATCAGGAAAACCCAGGGCTGCTTAAATACCCTCCCCGTGGCTTCCTATTAATCACAGCAATTACAGCCCAGTGGAATGCAGACAGAGGCTATTTTCAAAGGTTCCAAAATAAACTGTAACCCCATCCCAGGTAATTATTACTCATAGTCAGCACATTGAGCATTTCACTCTATTAGAAGTGGAGGGGGAAGGTAAATACACTTGCACAGGGAAACTTTCCCACTAGGGAGATAGCACAGTGGCTCTGCCTGTCGAAGCCTCCACTCGGGACGGCGCCGAGAGCCTCCTCCAGCCCTAAACCTCAATTTTCTTCTTCGGCAGAACCCAAAGATAAAATGAACTTCGTCTGACCCTCTGGAGCCATCCTGGAGCCAGCTCCGCCTTCCATGCAGCCCGAAGCCTTGCGGCTTGAGACGGCAAAGCAAGAAAAATTAGTGTTAAAAGTGGAGGAAAAAAATCCAAACCAACAAAAAGCACTGTGGGTTTCTGGGTTTTTTACGGGGGGGCCCACGCACTTTTAGGGAAACCGAGGGGGGACGGCCGGGGCTTACTTACCGCTGAAGAAGCTCTTGGCGCGCAGGTAGCCGGCGCTGAGGCGGAGGACCGACAGCTTGTCCAGTCCGGCCACCACCTCCTCGGGGAAGGGCAGCAGCCCGGCCAGCCGCTCCAGCTCCCGGTTCAGCCGCTCTCGGTGCCGCTTCGAGGGGTTGGAGCTGCCACCTTCGGCCGGGCCCGGCCGCACCCTGCGGGCAGAGCCGCGTTACCGGGCGCCGGACCAGGGCTGCCCCAACCACCCCTTCCCTCTCTTCCTCCCTGGGACCCTTCCCCTTGCTCCCCACTCACGCCCGGGGCACCGGCTTCCTCCGCTTGCGACCCGCGTACATGGCCGGGCCAGGCTCTGGCAGAGCCTAGCGCGTCCCTAGGTAACACCCGCAGAGCCCCAAACAGAATCCCACCACCGCAGCTGACCCGCAGCCTCGCCACAGGGCGAAGGAGAGGGAGAGGGAACGGCCCCGCCTCCGCCTCCGCCCCGGGAGAGGAGGGGCTGGGGAGGGCTGAGGGGGGGACTAGGAGGCGAGGGAGGCCTGGATAACGGGGGTAAAGGGGGACTGGAAGGTGAGATGTTGGGGTGAGGGAAGACGTAGAGGGGCTGACAGGGGTAATGGGGAATGGTGGGAGGATGGAGATGACTAGGCGTGTGGGGGCATAACGGAGATTGGAAAATGAGGGGGGAACGTGGAGACAATGACAACTGGATGGGAGTGAAGGGGACGTGAGAGGACATGGGGTTGTGGGGTGAATGGGGTGAGCAGGAAAGTGAGGGCTGAAGGGAGACTGGGGGTGTGGAATGGGGGAGTATAATGAGAAGGAGAATGAGGTGATGAGGGAAGGCAATGGGACATCAGGCCCCATCACCCACAGGGCTGAAAGCTGTAAGCACTTAGAATCACAGAATCGTTTTGGTTGGAAAAGACATTTAAGATCTCCAGCTGTTAACTCAGGACTGCCAGGTCACCACTAAAACATTGTCTCTTAGCACCACATCTGCATGGCTTTGAAACTCCTCCTGGCATGGAGACTCCACCACTGCCCTAGGCAGCCTGGGACAGGCCTTAACAACTCATTTAGGGATTAAATTGTTCCTCACATCCAACGTAAACCTCCCCTGTTTCAACTTGAGGCTGTTTCCTCCTGTCCTATTGCTTGTTTCTTTGGTGACCAACGCCCACATTGATTCAACCTCCTTTCAGGGAGCTATCAAGAGTTATCTCCTCTGAGTGTTCTTTTCTCCAGGATGAATAAATCCAGGTCTCCCAGCCTCTCATGCTCTAGACCCTTCACCAGCAGTGACACACGCACTGCAGAGTGATGGTGCATGTCAGTGTGTGGGCTGCTCCCCTCAAGTCACAGACGGTAGCAACTTAGGGACTGAGAAAGGTCAGAGCAGGCACAGGGTAGCAACCTGGGTTTTCATTGGAACCTCAAAGGGAGTCTGCAAGCCATATTCCTCCCCATAGCGGCCCTGTACAAGGGTCAGACCCCTTGCCTAGATTCGATGCCAGCCCTGACTGGAGGAGGAGGGGTGTGCCAGGACTGTCCTCCTCCTTCTGCCCAAAGAAATCAGACTCAGGGCTAAGCCAAGAGCAGGCTTTTTCAAATACTTGCTCAGTCAAGAGGGAAATGGAGAGATACTGTTCCAGGTCAAAACAAATCATCACCACCATACAAAGCAAATCACCTTTTAATACATAACCAAATATAGGGGTTGAGTTTCAGGACATCTTTTTCTCCTCCGCATCTGCCAACAGCAGTACAAAGAAATCACAAAGCATAAAATGAGGCACTGCCACAAAAATAGATGTTATGTGCACATAGACAACATATAACGATACACACGTAACTGATCACCAACCAGCACAGCCTGACGGGGTGTCCCTTCTGCAAGGGCATCTCTGACAGGACTAGGAGCCCTTGGCATCCCCAGCACCATTTCACATCACCTTGTAGTTGCCAGGACCGCAAAGGCTGGTGAGCAGAGTCCATCCTGCTGTGTTTTGGGTCTTCTCATTTGTAAGGCTCTGTATCACAGCCAGTCAGCTCCTTACTGAGTCCTAGGTGCTCCTCCATGCCACTCTGGAGGGGTCCAGTGCATTTCCAGAATTGCACTGAGGAGCCCCATCTTGCCCTGCAAACAGCCCTGGGAGCCCCGACTCAATGAGACAAACCAGGGCATGAAAGAAGGCAACTAGTGAGACAAGTGCAGGCTTGTTGTTGGGCTAGCCCTGAACTGATCACCCCATGCTACTTGCTTGGAAAACAGTACATGCTTAATACTGGTGCAAGAGGCAGATGCAATGCTCAGGGTGATGTGTGCATGGGGGAAGATGTGGATGTCACCAACCACAGTGATGTCTCTGACCAGGCTGTCTTGCCACATCTGTCTTGAACCAAACCCTCTTCCCCTCATAACCACTGTTTCTGTGGATTGTCCCTGATGGATCTGGGAGAATTTGTCCCTTGGAGAGGAAAGGGATAAATTTGCTTCATCAGTTAAAAAATATAAAAGATAGATAATTCAACAAAGTGGAATCCAGGACAACAGCTTGAAGGGCGCAGAGCTGGTCTGAAGTGGAGATGTAGAGGCAGAGTCACTGCATCCCTTCCTGCCTTCCCTTCTCACTGCTTTAGCAAAATCACATCCCGAGTAACTGCAGGAGTTAAACCCCATTGCTCCTGTCTGATGGCACTGCCAAGCACAGGAGAGGAAGGCAAGAACAAACCTATGTCAAACCCAAGGGGAGCTTGGTTGGACCTTCCCCATCCAGCTGTAAGGGAAAGTCAAAGCCTGGTACATGCTTCTCCCAAACTCCCCTGGAAGGCTGCTGAAGAGCTCAAAACCTTGACCTGCCTCTGCTCTCACCACCTCCACCTCCTTTCATAGAACTTCCAGACACTGTTGAGCTTCTCAAAGTGCTTGGTAACACCCCCTTTTCTAAAGGAACTGGATCACTGTGGGCTCAGGAGGAAGGCTGGAGATGAGGAGCCCAGGAGAGAGGGAGCAGAGGGGCTCAGGCAGGCTGTAATGATGCAACAACACGGCAAGTGTGTTCCACACACACAGGTGATGAAGAGCCCACACTGCATTCAGAAGCAGCAATTCAGTGCTACACACTTCTAAGGCAGCAGGTCCATCTGCAAGAGGCTGCCATGGGTGCACAGGCAACAAGAAAGATGTCCTTCCTTGGACCCCAAGAGTCTGTCAGGGCTGCATCTCTCTGAAAGACTTTCCATGGAAAAAAACCACAAACCACTTCCTCCTAGACAGCCTGAAAGTTCTGCTAGGGAACCACCTCAGGCACTGGAAGATTAAAAATCCTTGCTCAAGCAAGAAGCTGGAGGTACCACTCACATATGTGCATGGCCAGAAGAGCTCATAATCAATGGAGGCTTTTCAAAAAGCAGCTCCTGGTTCATAGTTGACAGTGAGGCTTCCAAACAGGCTGCCCATAAATGGTTCTGTGCCTGCAGCTCCCCTGCACCACCCTCACTTCACCAAGGCAAACTGGTACACCCCTCAGGTCCCGCAGCCCTCGCACCTCACCTTGAGCTGGACCTCGCAGGCGCAGAGCGGCTGCCTGCCTGCAAAGGGAGCTGCTGGGAAACCAGGGCCCCACCCCGAGGAGGGTGGTGCTGCTGCACACACCTTCACAGGGAGAGATGCTGAGCACCTCAGAACTGAGCCTGGTGAGGAATACGATGTTCCAGGGTGGGCCTCACTCAGGGAAGGCAAAGCACCTGGTGGCTGGGTAAGGGATATTTTAGAGGAATCACTAGGTAAGTTGCTCTCGTGTCTAAAAAGGCTATTTCCATACTGGCACTCAGGCTGCACAACGTGGTCTGTCCAGTGGGTGCTGGGACCCATGCTGGAACCCAGCAGGAGACCACTGTGTTGAACCAGGCCTGCCCCACCCCATCTCCGAGAAGCTGCCCCAGGCTGCAAGAGCCATGGCTGGCACTGCATGAACCACTTGTCCTCTTGAAGCACTGCCTGCTCCCCTTCCCAGGAAAAGCTGGGCTCTAGGTGGGTTATCAAGGGATGCCTGTGGAAGCCACCATCCTCTGGCAGCTGGCTGACTCCTAAGGGTGCCAATGCTTGTGCAGGAAGAGCAGGCTCCTCTTTGTGAAGGTCCCCAGCTCCAGAGAACAGGGACTCATTCAAGCCCTGGGCAGGACAAGGAGCAGGTTGGGAAGGCAGCAGCCACGGTCCACTCTCTGGGTTGCTCTGGGGGTGGCCAACCAGCAGAGCTTGTGAATCCAGCTGCATCTCTGCCACTTCCAGATGTTTTGGAGCTATGGCACTCCAAGCCTCTGATGGGTAACCTCCTGGAGAAGTGCTCTGACTCAAAGCATTGTCTGGGTGTGCCTGGAGCAGGACATTGTGCCACTGACTCACAAGTGTGTTAGTGTGCAATGGAGGTGGGCAGCTTGAGCCCACCTGCTTGCACCTTGCCTGGCTCTGATTGTTCAGAATAGTGTTATCTACAGGAGCAGAGGTGGTAACTTCTGCTTGAAGCAGTGGCCCTGGGTTTCCCAGCTGAAGTGCCACAGAGGACTTACTGCTGGAGACTGAGACATCCAGAATAGTACCCTCCACCAACTCAGCTGGGTTAAAAGGGACCTGCTGTTCTTGTTGAGCTGAGCTGACCTCAGATGCAATGGATACTAGAGACATTGCAGCATCTTGGACTTCTGTATTATGTGCCTGGAACTGTGATGGGGCTGGAAACACTGAGTTAGTTGCACAGCAGTGCTGGAATTGAGCCACAGCACTGTTTTCCTCATCACAGGGTGATACATTGCAGTGCTGAAAGACCATGTTCTCCCCAGCATGGTCTCTGAGGAGCATGTGCTCCACACAGGATGCCACCTCAGTGCCTAGCTTCTCACCAACTTCCTGAGCTGGCAGCTCCTCATCTGTACCCAAATGGAGCAGAGTGTCCTCCCACTGCTGCAGCTCTGCATTGTCCACATTGAGGCTCTGGAGGGTCTGGCAGATGTTTCTGTCCACCTCATTCTTCTCAAAGAGGGTTTCAATAATGACCAGGAGGGAGTTGGTGTCCTCCTTGGCACCACTAACTTCCTCATTCTTGCTCAGTCCATCGGGCTCAGCAATGGGATCTGGCAAGGAGGGCTGAGGCACATTATCAGCGTGGGAGATGTATATGGATGCATCCTGCTTCATCATTGCACCAAGAAGAGAGTTGGGGTCTACTGAGCACTGCTTTGAGTGAGAGGTTGCTTGTGTCTGCAAATCCTCTTTAGCCTGGAAGTAGTCCAGGAACTCGGGAAGATCATTCCCATATAAAACCGCTTCCCCTGTGGCAAAACTAAAAGGCAGATGCAGGTTTCTCTTCCACAGATGTTCCTCCCCTTCTTCATTCCTTCAGGGTGGAAGGAAAAAGAGAGAGAAACAGCATGAACACATCCTCTGTGCCAGGCAAACACATCCTCCCAACAGTGAGATGGGAGCTCACAGCTCTGTTCTGGCTTTTCTAAAGAAGATGGTGCTGGATGATGCTGGCTATGATGCTCCCGGTCGAGTACTGGGGCTCTGAGCTCACAGGAAGGTCTGCATGGCTCAGGGATGGGCTGCGTATCCAGGGATCACCAAGGAGTGAGTGTATCTGCAACCACCTCCTCACCATTTTGCTCATGAAGTGCTCCCTGCTTCAGGGAGGCACATGCTGAAAAGTGCTGACCGTGTGACCCAACCACCCCTCCCTCCACATCCTCCACCCTGGTTGCCTCAGTGTGCCTTGAGCAGCCCCTTAGCCACCCATGCCAAGAGCAGGTGAAGGGAGACAGAGAGCTGGAGATACTCACGACAGGGCTCGCTGCCGGGCAATGATGCAGTCGGGCTTGCCCGCTTTGTACACCAGCCAGGCGTTGGCCTGCACCCACACCCAGCTGCCCTTCTTGGTCAGCAGCCGGAAAACTGTCAGCCCGCTCTCCCCTGTCTTCATCACTGGGGCAAGGAGAGAAAAGAGACCACACAGATGTGGTTACTCTGTGGAGAGCAGACAAGTAGCATGTGCAAGATGCCACGAAATTGAGCGTCACCATACACCCTCGCTGCGGGAGCAGGAGATGCAGGGCGCAGCCTGCACGATGCCACGTGTGGTGCTGCCCCTCAGCCAGCTCCCCAAGCAGGTATCACCTGGGAGGGGAGAGCCTTTATCACAGCTGCTCCAGACCCAGAACAGCCTGCCAAGGAGCAATGGTACCGGCATGGCCAGAGCTGCTCAGCTGCCAGGAGCTGTGAGGGCCCTCGAAAACTCACCCACCCCCGTGCCCCACCCCCAGCCAATGCCATTGCTGCCCCTGACACTCACTTCTCACATGGTTCTCTGCACAGTGCATCATATCGGCTGCGTGCACAAACTGGTACCCGGACCCCCTCCTGCACAGCTCCGTTTCTGTGTACCCCAGGACGATCTTCCCCCTGGAAATGGTGCAGAACTCCAGTACCACCAGGTATGGATCCCCCAGTTACACCCCCTGCCCAGCAACCAGGCAAGTAGACAAAGATTCCCACTTTGTGTAGTGCAACTCTCCTTGCTGAGCTGAGCTACATCCACAAAGCCAACCCATGCCCGGTTTGCTGGGTGAAAACCCAGCAGCCAAGTAGTGCTGCTGCTCAGTTAATCTGCTCCCCATGTTACTGGGGTGCTGCAGCAGATGGACAAATGCATCAGACCCCTTGCCATGGGAGTTGGGTCAGAAGCACGGGCTCTGGTTTTCTGTCCAGCACCAGGGATTTTGCCACAGGGAAGGTGAGAGTTGCCATACCGGGAATCGCAGGCCACGGGAGTGAAGTCCAGCTTGTGCTTTGTCTGAAAGATCAGCGTCTTGGTCCGAAGCTCCAGGATGGAGAACGGCTGGAGGAGAGTTGCAATGGCAAAAAGAGCAAGTGGGGATCTGTCTGATGACTTCTGCTGCTGCCCAAGAAGGAATTTCAAGCGCCCACGAAGATTCAAGGCCTTGAATGGCATTAGAAAATGTGGGTGTGAAGTTATCAGGGTGATGGGAACTAGCTCTGCTTCCACTGCTATGGAACATGAGTGGACTTGAGTAAATATTCTGGGGGCAGAGGGGTGTCCCAGCATGGGACCATCCTACCAGAAATCCTGAGGAATTATCCAGCAAGCAGCGGAAGCGGCAGGTAAAGCTCCTCTCCACGAAGGATGTCTTCTCAGGGTACAAGTGCTGTGGGCTGGATGAGGTGCTGCATCCAACCAGCAGTGGCTGGTCAGTGTGAAAAGCTGGGAAACGAAAGGGAAAATGAAGCCAAAGTGTGGTGAGGCACTGGCACAGGTTGCCCAGAAAAGCTGTTGATGGTCCATCCCTGGAAGCATTCAAGGCCAGTTGCTTTAAGAAACCTGGTCTAGTGGGAGGTGTCCCTTGCCCATGGCAGGATGTTTTGAAATAGGTGATCTTTAAGGTCCCTTCCAACCCAAACTATTCTGTTATTCTATAATCTTTCCAAGCTGTGCACTTTGAGCTCATGGCCTCTGAAGGCCTGGTCCTGGTGGAGACTTTGCTGTTCAAGTGAAACCATGATCTTCACAAGATGGGTAAGACCTTGTCATGAGAAATTACCAATTAATGAAAATTTCTGGTCCCCTTGCCACTCGGACAGCAAGACAACAAGCAGCCCACATTGCTTGTAAGTAATTTTATACACTGCAGGTGGTAAGACACTGGCCCAGGCTGCTCAGAGCGGTGGTAGATGCTCCATCCCTGGAAACTGTCCAGGCAGAGGTTGGAGATGGCTCCGAGTAGCTTTCTCACTAAAGTACTAAATGACTGGCTATAAATGCCATCAGGAGGGCTTTCAAGCATGGGGTGGCTGTGCAAAGGCTGGTCCCCAGAGATCACCCTGGCACTCACCATCAGCCGTGTGCTGGGTGCTGCTGGCTGGTGGGGTCCTGTGCAGCTGGCAGCGAAAGGCAGCTCTGTCATCTGCATGGATCAGCTCATACACACTCTGGTAGATGAGATCCGACTGGAATGACACAAGGAGAGGAGAGAGTCAACACTTGCCCAGACTGGCAGAGGTATCTGGAGGAGGATGCAGTAGAAAGCTGTCAAGGGTTAGTGATAGGCTGGGCACTACACATTCTCTGTTAACCCCTCTCCCCTCTCAAAGGGGAGGAGAAAGGGAAAAAGGGAGAAAGAATTATGGGTTTGAGAAGAAAACTAAAACTGCTTTAAAATAGTAACAATAAAATTAAATATACACAAATCTGTACAAAGCCAGGATGAAACACAACTCCCTGATGGCAATTCAGTCACCATCACCACTGATGTTGTGTCACAGGCACTGGGGAAGTCCCAAACTGGACTCGGTGACAGATGGGAACTGTATTCAGGAGCTGGATTCTGGAACACAGGGATCAGGATTGAAGGTAAAATGGACAGAGTCCTCCTTGGACACCAGCTATTGAAGAAAACCAGGAGAAAAACAGTACCTACCTGATGAAAGCCCAGGTAGTCCTGCACAGTAGGGGAGATGTAGAAGATATACCCATCTCCAGTCACAGCGATGACAAACCCATCAAGTGCCTGAAAGCAGAAGTTGAACAGAGTTACTGTCCCTAGCTTCAAGCCAGCTGCTGAAAGGTGGTCTTCTCCAGGTGGTTCTTCAGCATCTGGAGGCAGGATGGGACCATCTTCCCCAAAAAGAAACCTTGGAAAAAAAGGAAAGCACCTTGTGACCATTCTGGTTAGTTGGAGGTTTTCTTTCCAGTGTTAGCATGAGCAACGCTCCAAGACAAACTGACTACTTTTTCTAGACACATCATCGAAGTCTTCTTTTACAGAGTTCTCTGTAAATTACAGTATCAGACTAAAATGCTCTTTGGGGAAAAAAAAATAAAATAAAATCTCCATCAGGCAGCTCAGTTGGGGATTTCTGTCACGTTAATACCTCATAAACTCTCCAGATGCCTTCAATCACTTGAGGCTGCTAATGCTCTGGTGCCTCATAAATTGCCATTAGATGGTCCAGCTCAAACCCCTGGAGAGCACTTGGGAGCAGCTCCATCATGGGACTGGGGCAACCATGGCCTCCCTCCTGGCTATTGTGTCATTCCATCTGTTCCTCCGTGACTATCACACTTGCAGACAGTTGAAACCACTTCTGGGAGCTAAGCCCTCATGGGAGTCATGTGGTCCAAGCTTCATAGACAAAAGTCCTGCTGGGCTCCCAGGAATCACCAGCTCAGCAAAATACCTCATGGGGGCTCCTGCAAGGGCTCTGCTCACACCTGCCTGTCTGAGTAAGGCTGTGCAGGAGCTGGGTTGAAGGCACAAAAGCAGGACCGTTGAGGAGAGCCAAGCATGCATCTGCTAGTGTTTGGAGAGGCAGAAGGAGGGAGAAGAGGACTGAAGGCCCAGAAAGCACAGACACAAGTGATGTCAAGAACACAGCCACAGAACAATTAAAGGTCTTGTGCACACTTGTCTTGCAGCCCCAAGGAGCAGTATGTTTTGTGATGCTTTATTCAGCAACCAGCCTTTCCATGGCCCCTCTCTATACCATTTCCTTCCAGCTTGCATTTAAAGTTGCAGCCCAAGCAAACAGCCTCATGACCACATCTTTGTTCTCTGGCGTTCATAGAGAGCTACTTCATTACACAAACACCGGCCTTTCTACGAAGCAAAGATCCCACCACTGTCTCCCAGACCCATCTCCCCTTTTTCTCCCCATCACTACCTACAAACTGAACCTGGGCTTTTTCCATCATGAACATGTGAACTCATCCTAAAGGAGTTCATGCAATGCCCTAGGTAGGGCAAACAGTTCCTAGCAGATGTTTTATCTTGCATCTGTCACTGTTCTGCTCTTGAACACAAGGAACCTAAGAGACTAATCAGGGCTCAATCCCTACACTGCTGTACAACACCCCAGCTCTTGGTTGGGTATGCTGGGTCCATGAGCTGTTGCAGGTTCCAATGAAAAATACCAATTTGGGGCTGACAGCTAAAACCCACAGCTACAGGCAGACAGCACCCAACACCCCTGCAAGGACACAACCTGAGCCCTGTTCTTTCATGGATGCAGTTCATGGCACGGCCCATACGTATCTGCTGCAGAGTAACCAAAGTGGTCGAGTATAGAAGACAGTGGTGACAGGGATCTGTCCCAGACAGGTAGTGTCACTGGTCCCTGTCCCAAGGTGGTCAGTGCCTGCAGCAACCACAGTGAAAGCATCTCTGAGCAAGGCAGAGTCTCCTCTTGCTCCAGGTGCCATTGCATGCTCCATAGCTGCTGGATGGTTCAGCAGACAGGGACCAGCCATTGTGTCCAGCAGATAATGGGAGCCAAAGGAAGACCCCAAATGACAAAACTATGACAATACCTGGAGTAGCAGGTCCCCCTCAGGAAACAGCTCACTGTCGACCTGCAGGTCTGTCTGTCCATTCCCTCTTTGGGCTCTGGGCTGGTCCAGCACATGATCACCAACATCCATAGCT
Organism: Corythornis vintsioides; assembly: GCA_025447755.1. Classification (NCBI taxonomy): domain Eukaryota; kingdom Metazoa; phylum Chordata; class Aves; order Coraciiformes; family Alcedinidae; genus Corythornis; species Corythornis vintsioides. The sequence goes on from JAOEGS010004227.1 coordinate 36,660, forward strand.
GTGGTTGTGAGTGAGAGGGCAAGAAATCAGTGTGGAAGAGGCAACCTGGGAGCCTCTCCCACCTCCTTCCCACCCCAGTGCTGCTCACACATGGCTGCACCACACCACCCAGTGCACATGGACACAGCTCAGAGGAAGATGAGACCAGTGGGAACTGGAGCAGAGCCCCTTTACAGAGCTATGCCCCACTTGCCCAATGCTTCTTCTCAGAAGATTATATTCCCTTCTTGATCCCATTTCTGAAAAACTTCACTTTTGGCTAAGGTCTGAGGCAGAGATGTGAAAGACAGAGGGGAGGTGAGTGCTTCTGGGCTGCCAAGGCTAGGAAATATCACCCAACACACTGAGAAGTCTTCAGGTTAGGGCCCGGTAAAGCTTCCAGCTGCCCAGTGTCACAATGTCTGCTTTCCTCCCCTCCAGGGCTGATGAAAGATGGTGGCAAACTTTCCCAAGCCACCTAAGATACCATCAGAGTACCCATATTTTTTTTCTCTCTTCTGCCTTTGGCTGCCCAGGAGCAGATCAGAGGGTTAGTGGCCATGGCACTCCCCATGAGACACCCAAGAAGCTCTCAGCTCCCAGGACTTGCTGCCATTACCCCCCCTCTCCCCCCCCCCGCCCGGAGCCCTAACCATTCTATGATTCTAGGATGTTTCCTGTACATCTCCAAGAGCATCCCTTTGGGTTGACTTTCTTGCCTCTGTAAGGAGGTTCCTCCACACTGCAGGGCTTAGAAAAGACCTCAAACATGAGAAAGAAAAAGGTGCAAAGCAACTGAATCTCTTCTTTTTTTTTTGCTCATGATGTTCACAAATTAAAATACAGCAGTGCAGCCATGGAGGCAAGCATGTCTCTCACCTCAAGCAGTTTTGTCACACACAAAAAGTTACTGGTAAAAAATTCTGGAGTCAGTTCTGCACTCATGGACTGAGTTAGCCCGGTGGGAGATGACAGACTTCACCCATGGCAAACATTTCTCTTTGAACAGACTCCAGAGATGCCTGGAATCAAGAAACCAGGAGCTTCCAGCTCTTCCATCAACACCAAACCATGCACAAGCATTTTCCTCTTGGACCCACTCCCAAACCTCATCAAATTAGCACCAGTCTTTGCCTCAGCTGTTTAACAAAGGCATCATGCCAAGCAGGGCAGCCTCACACCATCCAAGCACAACAAGCAAATGCCAAAACCCACAGATTATAAACCTATTAGAAGTCACCCAGTGTTTTTCCGAGGAGCACAGAAACACCCAGGGGAGAGCTGGCAGCCCCAAAGCCCATGTCAACCTCTCCAACCTGCTGCTGCTGCAAATGCTCCTGAACAGTCCTGCAGGATCTTGCCCGGGTAGGGGTTTCAGCTTGACTCCTTTCACTGCATCAGTTACTTCAGGTTCAGACCCCTGTGGCACTGGCCCACAGTAACAGCAAACAAGGAGATGAATAAAAAAAGCTAATTTTCAATGCTGACTGCAGTGAGATTACCTAGTGAAACCTTCTGCCAGATGTCCTGCAGAGCTGTTCAGTGAACAGCAGAGGTGGGAAGGGACCTGGCAAGATCTCCTTGGCTGACTCCACTGCTCAAGCAGGGTCAGCCAGAATGGGTTTTCCAAAACCATGAGCAGTCCCTCAGCAAAACTGGCAAGTTGTAGATTTAACTTTCATAACTGCACCAGTGCAAGGACAGGGAATGTCTGAAACTGCTGATGGGAAGCATGGACCTTGGAGGTCTCATTCTGCTCTCTTCCACATGCAGGAAGATGGAGACCCACTGGGACTCCAGCTCACATGGTGGTAGGACCTTGCCACCCAGCACATCCTTGTGGGATCCATCTCTGCACTGGTATCTGCTGGTGCTCAAATGCTTGCCTGCAAATGGCACATCTAGGCCTTGCTGTGGAAGGAAGAGGCTGTCTTCATGGCTGAAGCCATTTGGACCTCACACTAACATGCCCTCTTGCTCAGCACAGACAAAGCAGAACCCAGCATGGCTGTCTAGAGAGCTTTAGGTGCCCAGAATAAAGGCTGCATCATGCAAGAGGGTTCCCCAGGCTCATCCTAAATATATTGTAATCATGACATAGGCCCAGCCTAAAAATACAGAACACCAGCCTGGGTGCTCAATGTAGGTTTGGCAGGAGATGAAGCAGAACAAGGACACATGTGGGAACCACATGTTCTGAAAAGCAAGTATGTGGAAATGGCATCTCCTACCCTGGGCTGACACTGGGCTGGGTGAGGGCCAGGGGATTACTGGGAGGTACCTCACTATTTGCCATTTGTTATGAGCTGTTAGTCATCTCAAGCTTTGCCAACCTCTGGAGCATGGGCTCATACCAAGACAGGGTTTTTCACTGGTTCTCTCTATTGTAGACCTCACCACCTGGGCGACATTAGTCTAGGAAGAGGACATGGAAGCACATACTCTAAAGGCATTCTCTCTACCCCACAGAGTATTTTAAGCCCCATTTTCTTTCTCATTCTTGGCAGGGCCACATCTGCAACCCCCAGCATCTGCCTCTTGTTTTTTTGTTTTGCAAACCCCAGGAAAGGAACCCCAGCACCGATCTCCAGCTAGCTGGAGGTTTTCCAAGCCACTCAGCACTAAACAAAACCATCCAAGCTTTCAGGAGATCTCGCTGATTGCAGCAAGTGGAGCTCCCATCACACCACCCAGAGCCCAGAGCATCCCAGCAGCACTGTGAACACAAAGACAAGCTTTTCTCCTTGGGCACTTAGTCTCAAAGAGACAGCAATCAGCAAAGCCACTCCAGATTTATCTGGGAGACCATCAGACGTAGTAGCAACCACTGCAAATTGGTTTACAGCTGGAAAGGGCAGTACTGGTGGTGAGGTTCAGCCTTTTTTTTATACAAGTGACAAATCCTATAAGGCATGTTTTGATAGCACCAGAGTTGTCATTGCTCTTTACCAGCACTCAAAGGCTGCTGATGAGCAAAGTTTGGAAGAGACCAAGTGCTGAATGTCCCCTTTGCCATGTTTTACCCACAAAACCTTGAGCAAGACTGAAACTTCCCGGACGGTCAAAGCAGTCTCTGACCCTGGGAGTGTGAAGGAGCCTCACACAGTTCAGGAGAGGAATGGATTCAGGACAGCTCAAGTACTGCAGGTACCCATCTGATGTATAGCCACCTACAAAGGGCAAATTGTTTTCTTAAAGCTTGCCTCGGCCACAAGCTGGTGATAAGTGCATGCTGCAAAGCAAAGGAAGGGGGAAATCTGGACTTCTGTGTCTGTGCTCCTGACTACAGGGAGGAGGCAGACCCAGGGGGCAGAGCCCCCACCTTCCTGCTGGCACTCAGTACGCATCAACTGCCTGGAGAGGAACTCTTTATCAATATGGCACCAGTTAAAGCTGTCTGGAGACAAGGCAACAGGCTTGGGTTAGAGATGCCCTCACCAGGCAATGCCACAGTCCCAATGCTGTGGGACAGGAGCCTGCACAAAGCAGCTGACAGCAAAACTGGAGAGCATGGCAAAAGGGCTTTCAGCATCTCCCCCCAAAATGCCTGGTGTGATACACTCCCAGCAGGCTGCCGTGACTTGCAGATGACACGGGTCTTCATCGAGCAGGGCTTGGGCTGAGGGTGACCTTGATGAATCAGTGGAATGATCTGAAGTCAAACAAGCTGAATATCAGGGCAGACACAGGGAAAGCGAGGAGAGATTGGAAATCAAAGGTGTAGTGACCTAATGGGAGTAATTGGCTTGGCAGAGCTGGACTCCAAGCAGAAGACAAGGCTGCCACCAAATGTGAATCCGTGCAATGATGGCTGCTTTTTTGAAGCAGCTCTCATGCTGGGAAGCACATGGTGAGCACATCCAGTGGGAACTGCTCTTGCTCAGAGGAGGGCTTGCAGCTGGGAAGCTTGGCACAGGGGCCTCCTCCTGGGGATCAGCATCCCCAGCTGGAGATGATCCTGGGAGAGCCCCCAAGGGACAGGTTACAAACTTTGCAACAGATAAAAGCTAAGAGAGACTAGTTTATTCAGTCTGAAGGGGGCAAGATGTGCTAAGGACTTTATAACTATAGAAATATGCTTATGGCTTTCTGCACTTATCAGGATCTTTCTTTCCAGGCTTTCTGGACTTACCAGTCCCTTTGAGTCCAAAGCACTGGAGATGAAACATCTCATTGTCCATATGTCCTGACCACTCTTCCATACTATGCTCACACACTGGCCCATGCTTCCCACAGAATCACAAAATTGATCAACATTGATCAGATCCCCTCTGAGTTTTCCCTTCTCCAGGCTCAACAGCCCCAGGTCTCTCTGCCTTTCCTCAGCACAGAGATGCTCCAGCTGTAGGAGTGGATCCTTTTTCTGAAGGTCAATGGAGAAAGCAATGCAGGTCAGTTCCATGCCAGCACCACCTTAGTCTGAAGGACCTATCACCTTCCCAAAACACCTCATCTTGCCTTCACTGCATTTGGCTGCCTTCCTTCCCAGCTACCCAACATGCATCTCATAGAAAAGCAGAGAGTGAATCTTATTCCCCAAATTTGTCCCCCAAAAAGCAGACAGTGGAGAAAGAGACTGCTGAGGGCAATTGCTGCCATGATCTGTGAGCAGGAGGAAGGAGCTACATGCACATGGAGGAAAAACACAACCAAAAGTCCCTTGTACCAACACCAGAAGCAAAATAGCAGCAATGTCCAGCCACAATCACACTCCTTCTGTGGTTGCTGCCCTGTACTGGGGTCTCTGCAGCAGCAGGGCAGCAGAGAGGCAAACACAAGGAGATTGGTTCTCCAGGCACATCAGCTCAACCCTCCATCCCATAAAAATGAACTGTGGTCTCTGAGTATGAGGCATCACCATCAATCTCATAGAAACACTCATTAGAGAGGTATAATAGATCTACCACAGCTGAGCCCAGCAGGGCCAGGATGGCAAGCACAGCAGTAAACCACCAATGTATGAGACCCCCCTCAAGGAAGAAAGGGGAGAAGAAAACAAGCTAGCAAGATGCCAAAGTGAAGAAGGACTTTTGGAGCAGCTTTGTTTAACCTCAAGGCCTGGAGCTACCCTGTCCAGCATCTCCTCCCCAAACTGCCCAGCACAGATGGATCCTGGGATTTTCAATTTAATTATAAACCATGGTCCAAGTTAGATGAGGGATGTTCAGCAAGGCACAGTTTTACCTATTGCTCTTCCCTTCTTCAACACAGGCTGGTGGGACTGGGACATGGGAGGGGTTTTGGACATAAAAGAGGGTTCATATGGCTGCTAATGAGGAGTAGATGAATATACTTTGCAGGAGGACTTAGCTGCCAGGCAGACACCCAAGCTGCTCCCCAAAACCCATTTCTCTGCAAGACATCCTCTCCAGAAGTGATGGGGCCAGGGTCCTCTGCTCTCAGCACCCTCACAAAACACTCACCTGCCCACTCTCCTCCCCTGTGAATCAGTTTCCATGACAGAAACAGGTGGCCTCACTTTCCCAAGGATATTGCTTTTCTAGAACCCCAAGCACCCATAAACTAACTGAAGAGGATTAGATTTGGGTGTTCAGCATCCAAAAATGAAGGTGATTTCTTCCAGAGGGGACATGGGTAAAGTATTTGTCATGGCAGCAAAACAAGGCCTGAGAGGCAGATGTCCCATGAGCAGAGCAACTCCCAGTAACAATTTTCAACTCCTCCATATTTCTTGAGGTGGTACTTTCCTCCTCAGTTTTCCAAGGTATATTCAGGCCAATACCTCAGATAAAGGTATAACACTGATGCATTAAGAGACACAACTTTCCATCCCAGAGAAAACATGGCTTGGGATGGGGTACAAGCTGCTCTGTGGGGATTGACCCCAGGGGCTTTTTTCACCCCTCACAAAGTGGACACTCACCCTTCAAGTAGCTCTTCACCTTCAGGTATCCAACAGCCAGTCGTAGGACAGAGAGTTTATCAAGCCTGGTGCACACATCTTCAGGGAAGGGCAGCAAGCCAGTCAACTTGCTCAGCTCTTGGTTGAGCCGGTCTCGATGCCTCTTGGAGGGGTTGGACTTCACACCCTCAGGGGGTGGTGGTTTGGGGCTGGAAGAGACGAAGAAGGGTTTAATAAATCTGGGCCTGTCCAATGGGTTCTTTCCAAACCTACTGTTGACTTTAGTGCACCAACAACAACAGCAAAACATCAGGTAGCCAAGGTAAGGCCTCGTGAGCAAGGCCCAGCAAGGCTCCAAGCTGCCTTGTGCAGCCCCAAGCATGATGTTCTCCAGCTCGAGCGTGGGGTGATCCTCAGATGGGCACCTTAATGTGCAGCCTGGCTGAGCCAGCTCTGCTGGATACTACATTCTTGCTCCCATCCTTAGTCCCACCACTGAGCCCTGGAAGGGGCTGAGATACTGAAAGCAGAGACCTACAAGCCATCAGAGCATCTCTTGGAAGTCTGGTTACACTTTTTCACCAGCACTTTGTTCTGTCCACTATTCTTCATTCCATAACCTTCCCATATAGCAAGTCTTTCCCTGGATACGCTTTACATTCTCACACCAGGTCTCCACCATGGCAAGCACTACCTTGAGTTGCTCAGAAGATTCCCATCAGCTGTTCTACCTGCCCAGGACTGAGCCACTCTTGGCCAGGTCTTGGCAACAAGTAAGCTAATGAAGAGCAAGAGGGGAAAGCAGGAATGTCCAAGAAGAGTTAACTTCAAATTAAAAAAATATATACATTTTAATGAAGAAAAATCTTTACTTGATATTTAACTCGGAGAGGAATTAACTACTCTGGTTTCCAGCTAGAACCTGAACTGGCACATACCAGAGTAGAAGTAAAATTACTTCATACACCTGCAGACACTCCCCTCAAACTAGAATTGTACAGAACACCATGGACACATCCTCCTGTTGAGGAAGACAGGCGATTTTACCATAAAACAGAAAAGTAATTCCAGGGCAAAGTAAAAGACATCAAAACAGACGAAATTTTAAAAAGAACTAATGGAATACTGTCTTCATTAACTCATTGCTAATTTAATAATTAATTTTGATTAAATTAGGACTTCTTAATTAGCATATGAATGTTACGTTCAGAAAGTATGCACAGTTTCTCACTCCCTATCTTAATACTAGAAGTCCATTCATAGCAAGTTCTGAAAGGCTATGTGAGAACCAGGATTGCACACACATTCTTTCTATTTGCTTGATGACATTGTAAGTAAAAAAGTTGTTGTATCATGAAGAAAATGGAGAAATAGAGAATGGAAACCTAAAAAAAAAAATATTTTTTTCTACCTAGGACTACTCTCTGGACAGCAGTTATTGTGATATTTATGAGTAACCAACTGTTTCTTCAAGAATAGTATCTTGTTAAGTATCTGGGTTCCTTATTAATCTAACTTAAACAGTAATTACAACTCATTATTCTGTTTACAAACATAATTTTATTCTTTATATACTGTATCATTAAGCACTGTCAATTTCTTTTTTTTTTTTCTCTGAAATGTTATCTCATGATAACAAATGGTGTTTATCCAAGGTATATCTACTGTTTTATGACACTGTATTTATTATTTATATTTTTATTATTATTATATTTATTTTATGGACAATTTTTTTTAAGGATAAAAGCTCTGATATTTCATTTTCTATTGACATAATACATGAAGAATGACATTGGGGAGAAAGAGGGTTGTACAGCTGAAATAATTCAAGTGCTTCAAATGCTGGCTGAGTGAAGTACTACAAATATATGTATCACCATCTGCTTGCTTATTGATCTTACTAGTAGCACCATTATAGTGTTTTCAATATCATTTGTTAACAAAAGTAGTGTTTATTTCTGTACTTCAAATATGTACACATATTTTCGCCTACCATCATGCATTTAACAAAACATAGTGCTTTTTATCTCATAGTACTTCAGTAACTAAAATTATCTCAGAAAATAATCTCTTCCATTCTTATAAATTTCATGTTTGATATTACCAAAATCTGTTCCATGTCTGAGGTATCTGTAGAGCTTCCTATTTTCCTTATCTCCCCTTCTGTTATTTTAGTCTACTGTATCTTCTTGGTTGGCCTTTTTATTTTTAACTAGTGCTTTCTTGGTTGGCAGCTTTGCCCTTGGGCAAGAGTTTGATAAGCTAGTGAATGGGCATGATGCCATCCAAACAGATGTGATAGAAAATAATCAGTCAACAGCCCCTCTGTATGTATCAAATATGTTTGTAAAGGACAAAATTTTAAACTGGAAATGCTCAAATAGCTGCTTACACTATGTAGTATTTGGATGAAGGATCTCCTATTGCTGATATAGCTCTGAATACTACCTAGACAATATGCTTTCAGAGAAAATAGGAAATAGCTTTTGAAGTCACACACACAAGATTTTTCTACTGTTAAAAACAAAAATCAATTTGCTAGTAGAGCAAAGGGATTCCCCTTCTTTTTCTCTAGGTAAGAAATTTAATGCAGCATGCCAAATTTATTCTTTTAAGTTATACAGAATCTTTATATATTCAAAGGAAAACCAACTTTCTCCAGATGGCCATTCAGTCTATCATAGCTGTCTAAAATGGAAAAGAATACCCTATCTTATAGAATATTCTGTCATTTCTACTAATTTTTGCTGTAGCTTTGTATGCAGTTTGTGTGGCACAGTTTTGGAAGCAGGAGGGTTAGAGGGGTAGCTTTGAGAAGTTTCTAGAAGCTTCCCCCGTGTTCATTAGAACCAATGCCAGCCAGCCTCAAGATACACCTGCTGCTGGCCAAGGCTGAGCCAATCAGCAACAAGGGAGGCATCTCTGTGATAACATATTTAAGAAGGGTAAAACCAAACCAAACCAAAACAAAATAAAACAAAACAAAAAAAAAACCAAAACCCAAACTTGCTCAATTTCAACTGGGAGAGAGGAATGAGATGTGAGAGAGACAACTGTTCAGATACCAAGGTCAAGGACTGAAGAAGGCTGCAACCCCATGGGAAACCTGTGCTGGAGCAGGTATCTGAGAGGATGTGTGGTCCTGTGGAGACAGAAGAACCCATGCTGGAGCAAGTTTGCTGGAAGGATTGATGATCCTATAGGGGACCCATGAGGGATTAGTCTGTTCCTGAAAGACTTGTACTCTGTGGAAAGGACCTGTGCTGGAGTAGTTAATGAAGAACTGCAGCCCATGAAAAAAATCCACATTGAAGAAGTTCACAGTACTGTCTCCCATGAGAGGGACCCCATGCTAGAGCAAGGGTAGAGTGAGAGTCCTCCTTCTAATGACGAAAGAGCGGCAGACATAATGTGTGATGAACTGACCACAACCCTCATTCCCTGTCCCCCTTGCTGCTGGGAGGAGGTGGAGAATCTGGGAGTAAAGTTACGTCTGTGAAGAAGGACGGGGTAGGGGAAGGTATTTTAAGATTTAGTTTTTATTTCTCATTATCCTACCCTAATTTGATTAGTAATAAATGAAGCTAATTTCCTCAAATTGAGTCTGTTTAGCCCATGACAGTACTCATTAAGTGATCTTACTCCTTATCTCAATTCATGGATATAGTGACTATATGGAAATTAAATTACTTTTTTTTTTTTTCTGAGCAACATATATACATAATTTTGTAGTATTCCAGAAACATCTGGAAGGACATTAAATGCTTATCTAAAAATGCAAATACTTAGAAAGTGAAGCATGAAATTACTTTCTGTATACTATATCTGTCATTGATATGTTCCTTTAAGTATGACAATGTTATTTATTGAGATAAGAGATCATTAGCCTTGACTCTTGTTTAATGTATTTTAGCAAACATTACTTAGAGGTAAATCCATGCATATATTGCACACATATTAATTAGGCTGTCTTATTTACTGTAAATGACACAAACCTTCTTCCACTCACCTCATTTTAGATGAACCAAACCCACTGTAAAATAAAACAGACTAAACATCTTTCTTATTTTATTTTCTTTCAAATAATTTCATTCAAAACTATGAAACAGAACCCTCAAAGAAGAAGAAAATGTATTATAAATTTACATATATATCTTTATACATCTTGAATTAAAATGAGGTCTAAAACAGAAATAAGGTAAGTTACCCATCATCTCAGCAGCTGAAAATGTGACCCTTAGTTTGTGAAGAAGTTGTTTTAAAATGGAAATCCATAATCATTTCAGGCACCCTGGCTCTCTTTCTTGAACTCTTCCTTCTGTGGGGCTTCTGTAAGTCCTATTCTCCAGTGATGTACTTGTCTATAAATATTTTTCACTATTGTATCTAGATATCCATATTTAAACAACAGAAATGTTGTCCTATATTCCAGAACCTCAAGCTGAAAAAATAAATAGCCTTTATTTACCTTTGTGTTGAGCCTTTGCCAAAAGGAGAAGAAAGAATAAAAACATAAAATATCAATTGATATCAGGTTTGTTTACATATGTCTACCTTACATTCTTATGGCCAAAATTATGTGTTTTTTCTATAAATACAGTGAAAAGTCATGTCTAATTGAATACTGTGTTCTATAGTTAGTTTTGTTCCCAACAGATTCAGTGGGAAACTACTTCCTTATTCTCAATTTTTTTACTTTGAGATCCATTTCTATAGTGTATAATCATACATTAAGGACTTTTCACAGTATTGTTAAATGTCAAAAAACTTAAAGAGTAATCCGTTGTTTTCATTGAAAATAAAATTTTTCTTGCTCCTGCAATGCATTTTGTGTTGATAGTGCCTTTGTCACTAAATTTATCGTGGTGGTTTTAATATTTCGATAAGATTACTTCATTTGTAAGAAAATGGATATTCGCAAACACTTATAATGTCTTTCTGAGAACTCTGGGTGGAGGGAAAAAACCCCAGCACCTCAAAACAGAAACTATATTCAAGTCTGGTTTTATTTTTCCTAATATATTAACTTCTCAACAAAAATATTCTTGAAATGCAACACAGCAGAAATCAGTGACATGACTAATAGTAGAATATGTAAGAAAAGACTTTGCACATGGCTTAAACAATTCCAAAATTTATGGTTGATTCATTGCCTTGATCATCAAACAGAATTGGTAGCGGGAAATGTGATGAAAGACATTACTGGGCTTTGATCAATTTATGTTTTAAGAGAATTTGTGTAAAGTGTCTGCAATCAATTGGTACCAAAATTAAAGGGAGCTGCATGAATGTGTATGTGAGGCATCATCAGAGCTACTTCTGCATCAGCAAAACTTTGTGTGATGAGCAGCCACCAGTTCTTAGAGGGCTGAATAATCCTTATCAAGGACAAGCAGTTCTAAATAGTATGGTTTTGCGTCCGCCTCAGCTCTCTCTTACAATACAGATAAATCTGTTATGGTATGATAGAAATTGGAAAGAATAATGTGTGCTATTTTTAAAACGATGATTCTTGATTTACACCAAACTTGTCTTTATCAGAAGTGTTCTGTGGAAAGCTGGGTTTTATTTGGTGTTTCTCATTTCTGCAAGAAACCCTTCAAAATAATATTTCCATCAATCAAACCTTTTCATCAGGGAAAGCCTCTCTTCATTTAAGAGCTAGGTTTGTTTCAGTGGCCTGCTTTTCTACTTTACCAAAATCCATATGCAAATGGCTACTGCATCATTCTCTTGAGACTACAAGAGAATATTTTACACATATGCACTATTAGCTGCAGCAATGAAATTTTTATGACTTTTTGATAACATAGTTCATATATTTACAGTTTTTTAAAATGCAGTAATAATGCTCTTCTTTCACTTGTTTTAACGACGTTTCTAACTAATAGCTGTCAGGCATAGTTATTGAATTACAACTGCACAAAAGTAGTCAGAATTTTAATCCTGGACTAGACAGTCATTTAGAAAAGCTGAAAGAGCTCTTCTGTACTTACAGAAGTTTTTTTAAGAAAAGGATACAATCATTTTTACAAGAAACAAGCAGGAAGTTGAAACAGAGTACTGTAGGCTTGAGGGGAAATAAGCAAGTCTGATGTTTTATTATCCTGCTTGGTTTGAATACATATCTATACACTGTCTGACTCAAACATTTATACTGAACTGTTTTTTAAATTCTCACTTTGTATAGGAATAGCAGACAGTACACAATAAACTTCAAGACCTTCTTTCAATCAGGTTTGATGTTGAATTATTTGTCCAGCCTTCAGAACATCCCTTGATAGTTTTTCAGATTGGCAAAGTGAGGTTTCTGAGAGAAGTCCGAAGGCAATCAAGAAGGACTTCAAGGCCCTGGGGCGACTGGTACAAGGTTCAGGGGCACAGGCGATATTCTCTTAAATCCCTCAAGTAGTAGGGGGGGATACAAAAAGAGGGTGGAAAACACATGTAATTAACTTTTAATTTAACACACTGTAATTAACTTTTCCCACAGGCAGGGAAAAAAAAAAAGTGTGGGGTTTTTTTTTTTAAAAGGGAATCACTACCCCTTAACAAGGTAGAGTCCACAGTGACTGGAAAAAAAAAAGGCAACATCATACTCATTTTTAAGAAGTGTAGAAAGAAGGATTCTGGAAACTCCTAACCTGTCATCAGGAGATGTTGAGAAAGCTGGAATGATTTAGGTTGGAGAAAAGAAGGGTTAGGAACAAGGTCCATTAGTCCTGTGGTTAAATAAATATTGGATGAGTTGAGAAAAGAAGACCTTGATTCTTCTCAGTGATATGCCTTGACAGGACAAGAGCAATGAACACTTACAGAAATATGAAAAAATCTACCTAAACATAAGAAGATACTGTAAGGGTGATCAAATACTGGAACAGATTGCCAAAAGAAGCAGTAGGTCTCCATCTTTGATGACACTCAAAATTTGACTGGAAATGTTCCTGAGAAATCTGATTGAATTGGCTCTGCTCTGAGCAGAGGTATTAAACTAGATGAAGGTCCAGAGGTCTGTGAAAACCACTTTGTAACATATCTAACTGTTCACCATTGTAAACATTATTCTTGTTGGATTTTTTTTTTCCTGCTTTGTTTTGTTGTTTTGTTTTTCAAAATTCCTTGGGGAATGATATAGCTAATATTTGTAAGCCTATGGACTGGTAATTGCACTAATTACTGTGTTTATTACTTATATAAAACCCAAACCCAGGCCTATTTGGTGTTTACAGGTTGCTATCAGTTCCCTACAAGATGCTTTTCCCTATTCTTCAAGCACATAAGAGGATACTCACATATTAAAAAAAGAAACAACCAACCAAACAAACAAAAAACAAAACAAAAAAAACCCCAAACAAACAAAAAAGCCCACCAGTATCCACAGTCATACAACTCCTCTTGGAGTTAATGTAAATATTTCAAGCATTTGGAAATGTTTTCATTCTGTACCTATGTAAGGAAACAAATCTTTCTGCATTCAATCTTACAAAAACTGCAGTCATAGCCTTTGAATATTTCCAGTAAACTTTTGTCTTTATTCAGTTAGACATTGTGTTATTTTTTAATAGCTAGGCAATTCTTTTATTGGGATACTGACTGATTTGTTTTCATTTTGTAATCAAAACTGATTTTAAAGTATTTAGAGTTCAAATTTTGAAACTGTTATTGATTTGAAATTTGCTTGATAGAACAGGTATCTGATCTAACTTCAGTAAATAAATTTCACTAAGAAGAAAATCACAAGCAGTATATCAAAAGAAAAGCACCACATGAAATGGGATTTCTTGCCAAATTGTTCTTGTTCAGTGGCAGCCAAATTAGCAATTACTGTCAATTTAGCAGTTATTGAGCTCAGAATTTAAAGGTCATTACCTTTTAATTTCAAATCACGATCTTAAAATAGTTTTTGTTGCATAATAGAGAAACAAAAAGAAACACAAACTTACAACTCACTGAAGGGCAGTCTATGATATATTTTTATATCAAATGTGTGGTCAATTATACTTGAAAAACTGGTCCTTAGATGGGTCTGTGTTTATATGCAGTGGGACCAACAACACTGGATTAGTCACCATGGCTACTAATAGTGTTCTTTCAGAACAGATGAGGTCATCACATTGTCATCCTGGTGTCAGTAGGTGACCATGATAATTTTATTTATTTTTCTCCATGCAGTTCATGTTCCCGAGTGAAGTAGCTTTACCACTGTGTATAATCTCACATCCTTCTATTGCTCCCAGCAGATGTAATATAATGCTATATTTTATTACTTTTACGTAAGTACAATTAAGAAATAT
>JAOEGS010004229.1:6415-58043 GCA_025447755.1 Corythornis vintsioides
GAGCAAGTGTAAGGTGCTGCATCTGGGGAAGAACAACCCCATGGATCAGTACAGGCTGGGGGCTGATGTATTAGAGAACAGCTCTGGAGAAAGAGACCTGGGGGTCCTGGGTGGTGGGAACAAGGTGGGAACATTTCTGTAAGAGGTCTCTGCTTACCTGCTGTTGCATTTAACTTTCAACATATTGCCTCTGCCATCTGAAGCAGTGCTCAAATTACTATTATCTCAGGAAATTTCAATTTCATTTAAAGCTATGCAGTGTAAAAACCAACTCAGAGCTTCACAACAGAGCTGTGAAACAGCCTCAATCAAGTTTACCTGAAAGGTTTATTTTTTACTGTTCTTAATCTAGACTGTGTACCAAAAGCATGTTTGTAGAATATAGAGATTACCTGAAAACAAAATAGAATCTCAGTACCTCTGATTGCTATCCCTTAACCCATGTTCTCCCCTGTCAATCAAGCTCCTTCCTCAGCCCAAGTAACCCAGTACATGCTGCTCTGAGGTGATGGAGTTGAAGATGCACAAGGGTAAAAATGCAGAGCAAGGTCAGATACAAGCAGCTCTGGAGATAACACAGATTCAAGTGCTGCTGCAAGCATGTTGGCAATTTCACCGTGGGCACCAGTGGTAGTTGGCACTTCCACCTCCCTGCTCTGCCTGCACGTTGGCAGCTCAGGGTAGGGAAGAAACAGTGCCCAGTGCTATGTGCTCCCTTTGAGGGGCACGGCCAGGCTGGGGTGATGACAGGCCCTGGGGACACAGCTCACCCTGCCCTGGCTGGCCCTGCCACAGGGCACAGCACAGAGCTGCAGAGCCAGCCTGGGGTCCTGGTGAGCAGACATGGCCAGCCCAGGACACAGCACTGCAGGAACCTCTCCATTCTCCTGGCACTCAGCCACAGGTGCTCCTCAGGGTGCCTTCTCCTGCAAAGCCCATCAAAATGAAGGCACAGAAGCCTCAGTGTCTTCAGGATGGTCATGCATTGCAAAACAACAAACCCAAAACAAACCAAGAGAACCATAAGAACTGTCTCTGCTTATTTCTCACAGCTTAAGAATGAAGTTGATTTTTAAAAGCTGGGCTGGTTATCAACTTCACATGGGTTCAGGAAAACCAGCATGATGACACTTCAGCATAAATGCTGAGGACTCAGATGCTAAAATAGGAAAAGGAGGAAAAATTAGTATTTGTTTGTAGAAATATATTTGAGCTCAGTAGGAGCAGAGCAGCCATGTAAAGTCCCAGTTGCCTTTTTGCAGTGCATCCTTTGATTGGGTAACACAAATTGCTGTGAACTGGTTGTGTGATTGCTGCTTTGCTTCCTCTATACAGAGCTCTGGAAGAAGAGCTGCAATGTCAGCCCAGGTTTGCACAGTCTCTAACCTTGCCCACCAGTTTCCATCCAGCCCCACAGATTGATTAAACCAGCAGCCATGATTTCCCACATCCCAGCTACAGTGCTCAACATTTCTGGTGAGTGACCTGAGCAAAGAGCCTGAAACACAGAGCAGTAATTAAACCCATCCTTCAAGTCCATTAGGTGAGGGTGTGCTGCAGATAGGAAACACTCCTCAGCAGCTTCGTTTGCATTACACACTGAAAGGAGTTTTCTGCAGCAAAGTTCTGCTCAAGGATCAAATTAAGATTAAAATCAATCCTTTATTTAAAAAAAAAAACAACAAAAAAACAACCAACAAACAAGCAAACAAAACAAAACATTGAGCTGTACTATCAGCCCCAGGACTTGGGACTACTTTAATCAGGAAATGGCACTGTAGTGCCAACTCTGAAGCTCCAAAGTTTAGTACTAAACTCATAAAGCTTTTGGCCAGCCCCATTTTGCTAGGCACAGCTGAATTCCTTCTAGATGTGCTCAGGAGCTGTCAGACTCAATGGGAAACCAGGATCAAGCAACTGAAGGATGTTTATTCCTCTTTGCCACATCAAGTGCAATGCAGGAGCTCCATCCAGTCAGTTCTTTCGGTTGGAGTTTGGGGAGAAGGGGAGAGCAAGCAAGGCAGCAGCAGTCTGCTGGAGCAAGCACACAAGCCAGCTGGAGACCTGCCAGGGCTCAGAAACAGACAGTAATTTCACCTTTGAGGTTGGTATTTTCAGCATATCTCAAGGAAGTCCCACTGCCAAGCACAGACTAGTGCTGTGCTCCCTGGCTGACCACAAGCTTGCAGCTATCCCATTTGTACAGAGGAGTAAGTGTTCATTCAAGGAGAAATCTGTCATTCAACTAGAACACAGAAGACTCATTAGTTTTAGAATTAGGAGAGTAATTCCATTTATTACAGACAACATATGTCAGAGTTATTTCCCCAAATAACTGCAGCCTCATAACCAAATTACTTACTCTTCTAAACTCCTTTCCCTGGCTGTTGTGGGAAAAGCTGGCACAAATCAAAGCAGCAATGCTACAATTACAGATGAAAGACATGCAGTGTGCTGTGGAGCCAAACTATGAATAAAGCATAACAAGAAAAAGGAGATTATCTCCTTAAGTTATGATTTTGGAGGTGCTTTTGAAGACTGAAATAAACCAATTTTCCAGAAGGGGTCCAAAATCAAGGATCTCCCTAAGCACACTCACCATGCAGCATGACAGAATAAACGAGCAAAAAGGTAAAAGTTTCCTGCTCCCAGCAAGACACCATGCAGCTTGTGTATTATTTCTGCATAAAATGGGTCTGTTTCTGCATTTGGGAAATCTTATCAACTCAGTCAAACCACATTACCATATAATAGGTCCTCTCTGTAGCCAGACTTAAAAGGAGCAGCCTAGCAAACTGGACTCCTTTCAGCCACTGTGCTTGTAACTATGGCAGGAAAATGGTTTGTGGATTCCTTCCTACCCTTCCCTGGGGAAACCTCTGGGTAGATTCATCCAGCTTTCAAAAGAAAGTTCAGGAAATCCTGACATTGACTTCTGATCTCCAGTGTCAAACTGGGAACACCACGGCGGGGAACCTGAAAAGTACAGCAGGTGGAGAATTTTTCATTAAACCCAAACTGGTCTAGTTCTAAGACACACCTTTAGACACCTGAGTTTGCATCTTCCAGGCACATTTCCCTTGCTCCAATAACCTTTAGAGTGGAGCTGCTCCTGAAGAGCTTCATCTGCTTCTAAGCTGGAGGTTAAACTTGGCATGGAGCTCCTGCCAGATAAAACTGCCTAAACTAGAGAAGAATGTTGTAAATCACAGCCTAATTTCAGCCTTCTAGCTCACCACAAAGTAACCCCCCCCCATTCATCTCATATCAACTCACCTGTATCTCATGTTCATCCCCCTGTGCCTGCTGCAGCATTAGGTAAGTTTTAACCAGGGTCATTTTTAGAAACATTTAGTATTTTGAAAGCCATCAACCTGCATTTATCAATTTCCATCATATTTTCTTAGCTTTCCAGATGTTATTTTTTCACTTGATTTCATTCAAGAAATTCTAATTTCCTTTAGCAACTGCTCATGAGGATACCTGGAGACAGGAATCCTCAGCAACTGACCAACAAAGCAAGGTAGGGACATCATTTCAGATATGAATCTTGATGACAGAGGCAAAAGATAACAGCATCACCCCACTTTCTAACCTGAGGAGTCTTACAGCCTTCAGGCAGAGGCAGGCTCAGGGGAAAGCCCTGGCCCACCCTCCAACCAGTCAACATAGCCAAGGCACTTCCAGCTTTGCAAAATGTTTGCCCCCAATAGCTGGAGTATTTGTACAGCAAATGATGTTCAAATCCCAGTCCCACAGCAGGAAATAGAAAGTTAGTTTCCTAGCTCTGGTTTATAAATCACACCATTTTTAAATGAGAAGGGCTTCTATATTTCTTATTTTTGATCTATCACCTTCTTCCACAGATAAAACTGGAAGCCAAATGTTATCATGTGCAAACACTATTAAATGGAAACTTACTCATCTCGGATTCAGAAAGCCTTTCTATAGTCTTTAACTCCACTGCTGTCAATCAAAAACCTCATTACACAGGAAACTGAAGGCAAATAATCCTTGTATAACAAGTTTGTGATTGACAGAGGGTTTGTTCAACATGGCTGGAAGATCACAGGGGTTCCTGATGGGAGCAGGAGATGGGTGAGTTGTGCCACGTACAAATCCAGAGTCAAGATGACCAAGGTAACAGAAATCAATTCTAAACCTCTGCAAACAAGAGCCTTTGTTTTTGTAATTGCTGGATTTCAGTGCCAATGAGGTTCTTAGCTAGGGCCATGGCTGTCAGCATGTATGTACATGTATGTGCAGTCACAGAGCACCCTTGGGTCACCAAGACCTTAAACCAACAGCATCTGCTGCATGTAAAGCCACTTCACCCCTCTGTCTGCAGGGTTCCTCCACCCCCCAACACAGCACAGCCACTTAAAACCAGAGCCTTCTTTTCATCAGCTCAGTACAGATCACATGGCCTTGTACCCAATCCTTCCCAGCTCTAGATGGGTGAAACTACAGACCAGGGATTTCCTCCACTGCCTCAGGAGCAAAGGCAGCTCTTGGGACCTTCAGCTCAGCTCCTCTTGCAGCTGCAGCACTGGCCACCAACACTTCACAGTTCATTTCTCCCCTTACCTCTCAGGTGCATAGCCAGGGTATGAGGCACAGAGCAGTCATGAGCTCTAGCAGAAAATTCCACTCCTATCAGATGCAAAAAGCAGCATTTTGTGGTAGAATCTCTGAGTCTGGTTTTATTTTGAATGATTTCTATTTAAATATTTATTTATTCTGACACAACATTTCTTTGTTCCTCATTTGAATAGAACTCTCTGCCAGGATGAGCTCCACAGAGCAGGCCAGGGAACAGGCTCAAAGCACCTCCATTCCAGCTGCACACAACATCCTCTCGGGGCTGAGTTTTGAGGAACCTGTTAATGAGGAGAGCTCCTACTGAAACTCAGGAGGCTGCTGCAGCACTCACTGCCAGGAGGCTCCACACCATGACATACAAGCTTCTTTGTTTTTAATGAGGTCATCCCATTCTCAAGACAGACAATGATTATTTTTAAACTTCAGCATAGAAAAACCTATCACTTTGCAGACAAATTTTCTAGGGCTACAGCAATCACCTCCTCACAAAAGCTTGCAAAAATAGACTCCTACACACTTATTACTCAACTTGGTGAGCCAGCCCTCAAACACACCAGGGCTATTGTCACTATAGTAACTATTTTCCCTTGGAGCATCTTCTCTCACTGCAGGGAGAATTGCCTTTGGAGGCTGGAGGTGTGGCAGGCAAGAGGCCCCATTTTACCACCTGGCTGGCAAAACTTGCCTCACCCTGTCACCACACACCTGGGCACCATGAAACACTCCCTTGCATTCCCACTCCAACTGCAATGTAGGGAAAAGGTGATGAGAACAGCTTGTCCCTGACAGCCAGCATCCTCAGCAGTGACAACAGGCAGCTCTGGGCCAAATGGCACACTCAGATGTGCCAAAACCTGAGCAACCACAGCAGGTTTCAATGGGGAGACCTCCACACTGAGGGCAGCAGAAAGGAGTCATTCAGAACTAGGAATGGGAAAGTGCTTCCCAGGTAACAAGGAGAAGTCTTTAAGAAGTCATCACAAATCCACAGTGCCCGATGAGAGGTCAAATACAACACTGCAAAGTTTTGAAAGGCAGATGTTGTTGCAAGACCCACAAAGACACAGTCACCCTGAACTTTTAGCTCCTCCAAACAGATGTCATTTCAGTGACTGCCACTGTTTAGACCATTGCAGTCCAGGACCAGTCGTGGTCCTGCTGTGATAAATGTTAATTGGGAACAGAATTATACCATTTAGAGTAAAAATGGGGTGAAGTGTGAGAAAATGAGCCTAGTTGAAGTTGTTGCTGTAATACAAATATTCTTCAACTGCAACATAAACATCACCAATAGCAACGCCCTAAAACCCACCACATCTCAGGTGACCCAGTCTGCAGAGCTGTTTTCTTTTCAGAAGTGGTTTCCTTTGTTGCCATGGCTATTGAGCATCTACTCAGCCTTCAAAGATCTCATCTTGCATCTCCTCCTGGCCACTGAGGCTCCATGCTTTGGGCCACGTCTGCAATAAGCTCTCCTCAGAGCTTATATGCCAGGCTATCATAATTTTACACAGCTTTATTGACATTCAAGAACTCACTGCTCTTGGCCAGGACATGAGAATAACCTCTGTACCTCATTAAGGTGATCTTGAGTCTTACATGGCTTGCCAATTTAGACCTTCTACCTCTTTCACATGAGCAGGTAACAGCTGAATTCTTCTTTTTCTACAGAAAGTCATCACAGGTTCTACAGATGAGCTAAGCAGATTCCACACAAAGGAGATCAGGAGTCATCAAAGTCAGGCAACAGCTTGTGTTTCAAGCATTCCAAACACAAATACATTTAATAGGAATATCTTTAAGAGGAATACAATTCTATTACTCAGATCCATGGGCACATTAAGCTATATAATACACAACCTACCATCCCACCAGCCAAGGAGCACACCTAGTGCCTAGTGGTCTGAGCTGCTTGCTTGTTCCAGCCACTTCTGAAAAGATGCCCATGCTGACAAGCTCTCCTTTGCCCACCCTGACAGTCTGTTTGCTCTTGAATTTCTTTCCAGTACAGATTATTTACCCTGGGAAGCAAAGAACTACCAAGTTATTTGTGAGGAGAAGACTATCTAAAACCACTTACAGATTTTAGATCATTCCCAGAGATTAACAAACTGGTTCTGCTAGCAGGAGGGAGGCAGGAGGTCAGTCATACCTTCTTAATCACTCAAATGCAAAATTCCTGGGATAGTTCAAGGTTAAGAAGTCAGGAAATGGGAGCTGAGGCTTCTCACAACATTAACTCTCCTGCCAGCCTGTATATCCTGCATGCTTTCCTGAACTGATTAAGCAGAAAAGATACAAAAGAGTAATGTACAACTTGTTAAGAACAGTGCAGCACTCCTCAGCTAAAAGCATGCAAAGGGTGGAATTTAACTGTCCAAGATATTCCAATGTCCTGTGTTTTAAAGAGCTGAGGGTTTGGATTTTTCCAGTTTGCCTTCAGCTCTTCTAGGATGAGAAGTTGCCTTGCCACCTGCATGGCATGAATAGATTAGATGACACTAAGTCAGCTCTCACTGCACACAGAGCTTCAACTGTTCCTGAGGAAGGGGACTGGTCACTTCCCAGCAAGGGGTAAATTGTCTACCAAACATCCAGACAGAGCAGTTAGACTAGTTTCTTGACATATTTGGGAGATTATGAACTGGAAGGCTTGTCTGTTCTTCCAGCCTGCACTCCTACTTCTCTGAAAGGCTGCCCATCATGTGGGTGGCAGCAGTTTACCTTGGCAAGATGCCTCGAGATAAAGAGGTGTATAGGACAGACTCCCCCCTGCAACACAGCTCCTATAGCAGGAACCAACAGCTACTGTCAGAAAAGATAAATATTTGAGATTTTGGCAACGAGGGAAGCACTGCACAATTGCTTGATGCCACTCAGGAACACAGCACCCCATGGATGGCAGCATGCACAGAGTCAAGTAGCAGCAGAGCCAATCTGTGGTTCACCCTGAGGGGACTTCACTGAGCACTGAATTTTCACACATAAGGTGATAAAAAACCTACAAATGACAACTCCAGAGTGGCATCACTGGACTCATCTAGTCTATCCAAGGTGGAAACTAAGCATTGCTAGCATGGAAGCACATTTAGGAAGGAGCAAGGGAAGCACAGGAGCCTGTTTTCACATGCAGTTTGTATCTCATTCCCTGGTTCACCTCCTTCTAGCACTGGGCTAATTGCTAACTCCATGCAGGAGCTTCAGCAGGACTGCCTGTATCCTGCTTTATAAACATCTTTATGGAGTTACATACCTATTTGATGTTCCCAATCTCAAACAGCAACATCAGAAGGCTTTTTGTTCTGCATTATGTGCAAAAGAGTCTAGGCAAGTGGTAGGGCATCACCACAGCCTCTTCTGCTCTTTGCCCTGAGGCTTTTAGACAACACCTAGATTGGTCCTGGAAACATTCCCTGCTCTCTGATCTGACAGCAGCCTGTCAACTTGGAAATCTTGTCCAGACAGAGATGAATCCACAGCTCTGTCTGGACAAGAATCCTACACACCAGAAGGCACCAAGCCAAGTGAACCCCCAAAAGGCTTAAGTGCAGTCACAGGACAGGGGTCCCTTCAATGCCATCAAACTCAACAGTACCAGGTAATGAACTCAGAGACCTCTGGCTGACTGTAAGAATCAGAGAACACACCTGGTCAAGATGATCCTGGAGCAGTTGAGAACACAGCAGAACAATAATCCTTCTGGTTGCAAAGCAATTGGGAATTCAAGCGTGTACTTGAGCATAAACTGTAATCTGTGCCATACCCTGCAAGAGGGGCAACCCAAAACTCCTTCAACTTACTCAGACATGCAGGTTAGCACTGAACTCAGCCCTTGGAAAAAGGCATGACCCCTCACTTCTGCTCCAAAGAGAAAGCAAGCCCAGGTTACACAGCTCATGAATGCAGTGACTGCTGAAGCACATAAGCAGCTCAAATTCTTGCTATCAGCTTTACTATCTTCTCCTGTTGCTATTAATGTTGGTGCAATGCCTTCTCAGTTCCTGAAAAGTCACACTGTACAAAAATAAACAGAAATGTCAAAACAAGAACAGATGTCTAGAACTACCTTGGGAGAAAAAAGCTTTGGGCAACTTAAAGAGCTAGAAGCACAAGAGAAGAGTATAGAGCTAATAGCTTTAGTTCCTTTTTAATCCAAAGTAACAAAGCCTGGATTTACTCTGTAGTTCTGACACACAAAAAAAGAAATATTCCAAACTGTTTATAGACAGAACAGTGCAAAGCACAAAACACAGCTCAGTACTTCACACCCTGGGAGTCAATACAAATCAACTGCTATTGAAATTTCCTGACTCATTTGAGGACAGCAAAAAGGAGATTTGCATTATCAATTGAGTTTAATTGATTTACACTTACAAACCTAATTTATTTTGAATGATCCACTATCAATGTTTTGCCAACAGAGGAAGATTGTGTTAACACAGAAGTAAAGGCTGCTGGGTTTTTGCATTCCTTTCTCCACCTATCTCACACTGGGAGGAGGACTAAGCTACTATGGCTTTGGTACTGTTTCCAAGGCTCTGGAAAAGTGCCTCTAAGGTGAAAAACTACTTTGGGTTCAGGTCAAAGAATCATTTCATCACAGGAGAAGACAACCACATTGGCACCACAGTATCCTGAAACCAGGGTATGATGGTAGCACCCCTTCCATTCCCAGTTGCCAGGTCTGGTGGACTGACTCTGTCCACAGGGGATCAGTTGCTCAAGGAGGATGTAAATAAAGGCTCAGCAGTTAAGTAACAAGTGATCAACAATTTCCTGATCACAAATTACAACTGCCTGCCAAAAAAATCAGGGTGGCAGCTTTAAACATGTGTGTCCATACATGTGAACATGTCATCTTTCACCCTGGGGTAACTGATTTTGCTGTAAAGGGCTTTGAAGGAGAGGCTGCTGTATATTTTGGCCTGAGGCAGTTCACCTAAGTTTCTACCTTATGTAACATCATATTTTAAGTGTCCAAGAGACCTTTACAAAGGTAGCAGTTATCAAAAGCTTTTTAATTACCCCTCAGCTCAAAACACACAGCATTGCTTTCCACTAAGCATAGGTACCACTTCATCCTTGCTGCTCATGCTTCATGGCCTAGGTATGTGTGAGAGCCACACCTTACATAGTCTTACTATTAATATTTAGCTACAATTTTAGTTTACGAGCAAAGAGCACTGGAATCTCCTTCCAAATAAATAAACTTCCTCTTGCCAATGTACTCTGGTGTAAACACTGAAATATGCAATCTACAATGAACTAAACCCACCTTAGGCTGTCCCTGCCTTTCTGGTAGCACCTTATCCCTGCTTCTCCCATCCTCACTTCTTCCCCATACAACAGATCACAAAACCCTTTGGGGCCTTGAAAATTAGCAGCAGCTGAGCATTTAGAAATGAACTATCTGAAAGGCACTGGCAAACACCTGAATTCCTCTCACAAACCCCACAAAGCACACGAGTAAGTTCATACAGCCATGGAGAAAGAGAGAGGGGTTAGTTCTATCCCTGTCAAGAGAAAAAAAAAAACCAACCACAATTTTAATTACCTTCTCCTGATGCTGCAGCAGTCTGGCTCAGAAATGTCATGGTCACAGTCTCTCCAATTTCTTCAGGAGAGCAGCATTTATCATTTTACACAGCACATAGTCATCCTTGTAGTAAGTGTTGGTTTCTTTTTGCACTACAAGGGTTGCTTTATCTGTGCTCTGACACTTTCCCCAGGACGTGCTTCAGGATTAAATGCGCCCAAAAAAGCATTTTAAAAAAGGATCAATTTCCAGGCAATGCAGTTTCTTAACCTGAATCAGCATGTGCCTGGCCAAGGACAACTGCCAGTGCAGGGAAGGGAGGGAGAACTGTGTCAGCTCCACAGCAGAGACAGCAGCAGCTGAGCCAGCCAGGCTAATGGTTTGATGCTCCCATAAAAAGCAAGTCTCACACCTTCCACCCTACACACTCTTTCCTCTCTCTTCTTCCCAGTCCAGCAGCTCCACTCTTCCCTGTTGCACCCTCCAACCAAGCCCTCCCACGAACTGCTGCCATCCTGCAACACAGCAGAAAAGAAGCCAGACTGGGGTGAATTTACAGTTGGGTTAGTGGGACTCAGCAGTTGATAGCACACCAGAGACAGAGGAGCATCGGGAACAAAGGACAAGCCACAGCCCTCCTTGTTGGCTGTGATGAGCTGTCTGGCTGCTCAACACATTTCTGGGCACCAAATTCATAGATGAGCTTCATCTGCCATAATTAAAACTGATCCTCTTGAGTGGCCCATCTTCTTCACACTACCTTGCTACTGCCTTCACTCATTACTTTTAAAGGAAGATCATATGAATGGTCAGCTTCAGAAACTGGTCTCTTGGGTTCAGAAACAGAATTACACAGGATTATTGTTGAGGCTGGAATAGACCTTTGAAATCATCAAGTCCAGCCTAAGACCTGACACCATGACACCCAGCTAGCCCATGGCACTAAGTGCCACATCCAATCTTTCCTTAAACACCACTAGGGATGGTGACTCCACCACCTGCCTGGGCAGCCCATACTAGTGTCTAATGACACTTTCTCTAAGGAAGTGCTTCCTAATATCCAACCTCAACCTCCCCTAGTGCAGCTTCAGGCCATGCCCTCTCGTTGGGTTGCCTGGGAGAAGAGTCCAGCCCACACCTGCCTACAACTGCCTCTCAGGTAGTTGTAGAGAGTGATGAGGTCTCCCCTGAATCTCTTCTTCAGGCTGAACAGCCCCAGCTCCCTCAGCCTCTTCTCATAAGACTTTCCCTCCAGTCCCCTCACCAGTCTCATCACTCTCCTCTGGACCCTCCAGCACCTGATCCAGACACCCTTTGATAGGCCAGTCCTGCCGTGGGACTAAGGGGAAGGGAGCTGAAGAGCTGTGGGCTCGGGCTCTGTCAGAGCCCTGCGCACCCCCAGCACTTGGCTGTCAGCAGAGGCACGTGCTCACCAACTGCACCTTTTCAGCTCAACACAGATTTTCAAGGTCATGTTCACTTCCCTGCGGGGCTCCTGTGAAATCCAGAGCACTGAGCCCTGGGGCACATTCCCACCCTCCACATCCCCTGGACGCCAGCAGGCCCCAGGCACCCCGCTCTCTGGGGCCTGACACCCCACTGTGGCACTGGCTGCTTTGCCAGCAGCTCCTGCGTGGCGGGGTCAGGATAACTCTGCGGCGAGCTTAGGACCTGCAGGATTGACAGTTCTGAATGGAATATTTCATGCAGCAGCAGGCTGCAGCCCAGGCCAAAGGCAAATCCAACTCGCGGGCCAACTCCGATGGCGCAGGCGGCCAGGCGACCCGGAGAGCTTGTCTTCAAGGGCGCTGTGGGGAGGCTGGCCTTGGGAACAGCCCCTGTCCCCACACCCAC
Organism: Corythornis vintsioides; assembly: GCA_025447755.1. Classification (NCBI taxonomy): domain Eukaryota; kingdom Metazoa; phylum Chordata; class Aves; order Coraciiformes; family Alcedinidae; genus Corythornis; species Corythornis vintsioides. Next base: position 18,408 of record JAOEGS010004229.1, read on the forward strand.
AGAGCAGCCAGCCAAGCCAGCCCAGCACTGGCAGCCAAGGAGGAAGAGCTGCCAGGGCACAGGGAAAGGCAGAGGTGATAGCTCCAGGCCCGGGAAGCCCCCTCCTCCCAGCACAGGGGATGCAGCCCCCTCTCTCCCGGCTGGCAGCCATCGCTGCACGGATACAAGCTTAAGGACCCACAGACACTCCTCATGCCACTGAAGATTTCTAGATAGCTACTGAAGAATCATACATGCTGCCTGCTCACAAAGCCAGCTAATTATTCAATCTGTTAAGCATGTATGAGCACACAACAGAGCTTTGAGTCATTAGAGGACGGGATTTATACTTCACTGCACGCATCTTGCTCTTTGTGAGTGCGTGCCTGGATACAGCCAAAAGGAACACAAGTATCTGGAATGTCTGCAGCTCGCCGGCCACTGAATACAAAGCTGAGCCCCGCCAGAGCAGCAGGGCTCTGGGTGACCCCAGCTGCACACACTGCTTGCCCAACCACAATTAAAACCCCCAGCCCCTTTTTTACCACTCCCAGCACCTGAAAGCAGAGCACAGCCTCATATAGAAGCCGTATTCTGAAGCTGTAGGAGTGAAGTTAGAGAGGAGAACCAGCGGTGCAGGTGATGGGTTGGGAAGACAAAGAGCTCCACAGCAGAGCCAGCAGCTCTGCCTCTGCCCCAGCGTGGCTGCCTCACTTGAATGCCAGCAGAAGGGCCCTGGCACCCCAGCAGGGACCTCGGTTCCTATGGCAGCAGCCACTCCTGATGGCCAAGCCCATGCCAGACAGACATCACCCAGGCACATCAGAGGTGCCACCTCTCTGCCCTTCACTCCTTTTGGCTTCATTTACTAGTGCCCAGCTGATTTCAGGCTGGTGGATGGCAATGCAAGAGCTCGTGCTGCAGCACCCCAGGTGAGCACCCAGCACCCCAGGCCCACAGCTCCAGCCAGAGCTCCCCTCCAGCTGCTCCCCACAGCCATGGGTGGCAAAGCCAATGACCAACAGCACCCCACAGACCCGTGGGGCTGTGGCCAGAGGGGACCGACCTGTGACAGCTCTGATAGCTTCTTTCATTCCCATGCTCATTAAAGCATTTATGCTATTTACATAAAAAACAGAGAATTAGTGCTATGTTTTTCATGTATTAGGTGATGTTTCAGGCATTTCTTGTTTTTTTAAAAGAATTTCTTCTGCTGAGGATTTTACTTCAGCTTCCCAGATCTCCAAATATCCAACACTACCAGCGGGTGAGCTCTATCCCCACAATTCAATTGACTTCATCCCCCTAGCATGGATCCATCCTATGGAAAAACCTAAACAATCATATAGCTACATCTTATGCTGTTCTTTCAAAGGGATGCAATCCACACCCAATCTGCATTTTTAGCTTCTGTGCTCTGCCATTTAGGCTGATTATTTAACATCAACCCAAAATAGAAGGATTTTAAGCATTTGGTGCATAAGGCACAAAATACTATTTAGGGGCTTTGTAGCAAGTCAAGCCAAACCACCTCCATTTTCACACATTCCTCTTCCCTGCAAGGCAGGGGAAGCAGCAGAAGGCACCAACTCCCAAAGAGCTTTGTGTTTGTCTTGGAAAATACAAGTTGGTCAAAATAAGCTCTTAAAATCTACTAGAGATTGCTAGAGATGCTCCAGCATCTGCTCATCCTTAACAGGCTATCTTCTCTCTTTTAGTTTTCAACACAGGGGATATATCCAAGAAAAGAAGATGGTGGCAAAACTAAAGCAGCTGGGAAGGTGGGAAGTGTTACTGGAACCAGACAGCAGTAGGCACCCAGCCCCAGTAAGGTGGCTCAGGGCAGACAGTGAGAAGAGCCTACACACCCCATGTTGCTGCCCTCCAAACAAAGCCTGCCAGGCACCATCCCAATGATCCATTGCCTGACCTAGCCTCAGCTGCAGCTGCTTTATAACTTACTGATGCTCTCCAAATACAACAAAGTGTTGCTCCAAGCAATTCCCTAAAATACCCCAGCTCTTCCCTTCCATCCTTCTGCAGTCAACGCTGTGTTTAATGGATCTGATGTTCTGTCTTATAGCACTGTACATCTGGTCTTCAGCAGGACACCATGAGGGCTTACTGGTTGGAAATTTGCTGCTTAAGTGAGTGCTACTTCACCAGCAGCACCTGAATGAAATGCAACTCCCATGCTAGTAATTTTTTCAGCACACAGTTTCACTGCATTAGCCATTTTATTCATTTCTACCCAAATGCTGACTTACACCATCAGTGCAGAAGTCTCAAAATGTCCATTAACTTACTCCTAGCAGCTCAGTTAAATAAATTATCAATTTCAGCTCATCTGCAAAGACAAAGCTGAGACTCTCTGGCAAACAAAATACTCCTGTTGCCCTTATCTAATATCATCATTCTAACCTACAGCTTGAGCCAGGGAACTGACTTGCTAGCAAGTTCCCAAATCAGTGGTGAAACTGCACAACTATTAAAAACACAGACATCACTAACAGAGGTCTTTGAACACTCCCTTCACAATGTCATTTATTCAGTGTCCTTGTCCTAACTGCTGAATCAATGACATCAACAGATGCTTCTGCTTTTCCAGACCAGAGAAGACAAAGGACAGCAACACTGCAGAAACTGCAGTGCTTGGGATGAATAAAACACAACACTGAAATTCTAACAGCATTTCAGAGGAAAATACTGAGTATTTTGCTGGGCTCCTGAGCAAAGCCAACATGCAGGTAGGATGGTGCATCCAGTTACACATGTGGAAGATGTGGAGGACAGACAGAAAGAAGCAGGTACCTTTTTAGGTGTCACCTTCACAGTGTCACAGCAGATGGAATTACAGCCCACAGTGCAGCACTGAGAAAGTATCAATCTGATATTTAAGCTGCCTGCTTTGCAAGGCAAACTACATCTGCCAGGGCTGTCAGCCTGAACCCATGCTCACTACCTGTGGTGCCAGGTGAGCAGAGCACAACTGTGCTGACTCCAGCTCAGGAGCACACCACCACTTCTGGGGCACCTGTGTTTTGCAGGAAGGTCTTAGAATCAGAGAATGTCAGGGGCTGGAAGGGACCTAGAAGATCATCTAGTGCAACCCCCCTGCCAGAGCAGGGGCACCTAGACCAGGTCACCCAGGAACAGATCCAGGTGGGTTTGGAATGTCTCCAGAGAGGGAGACTCTGCAACCCACCCTGGGCAGCCTGTGCCAGGCTCTGTGACCCTCACTGGGAAAAAATTCCTCCTCATGTTTACATGAAACTCCCTATGCCTCAGCTTCCACCCACTGCCCCTTGTCCTGCCATCAGGCATCACCAAGCAGAGCCTGGCTCCATCCTCCTGGCACTCACCCTTTATGTATTTATAAACACTCATGAGGTCCCCCTTCAGTCTCCTCCAAGCTACAGAGCTCCACCAGCTTTTCCTTGTAAGAGATGCTCCACTCCATCATCTCTGTGGCTCTGAACTGGACTCTCTCAAGCAATTCTATGCCCGTCTTGAACTGGGGAGCCCAGAACTGGACACAACACTCCAGATGCAGCCTTACCAGGGCAGAGCAGAGGGGCAGGAGAATCTCTCTCCACCTACTGGCTGCACCCCTTTTAATCCAACCCAGAATGGCATTGGTCCTCTTGGCCACAACACATGTGGTCAGCCTCCCATCAACTATGACTCCCAGGTCCTTTTCCCCTTCACTGTCCTCCAACAGGTCAGTCCCCAACCTATCCTGATTATTCACCTGAGCAGTGGCTATTTCAAGTGAGTTTTGTTAATAAATTAATCCCTTTATTTTTCCTCATGAACAAGCTGTTGGCACAAAACTAGCTCATACAGCCTCGTGGCAGCAAAACTATCACACCCTGCACATCAGCCCCCTCCCCTGTCTGCACCTGAACTGCTCCATGGGCAAAGTGTCCACCATGTGAACCCAAGAAGTCACCCACACAGGGTTCCATTAAAAAAGGACTGGGTTTCTTTAACCCTAGTTTGTCCTTTCTGTGGAACTAAAGCAATTCATATTCTTCAAGTACCCAGCACAGCACTTGCATCCCCTCACATGACTAGCCAGCAGCTTAGATACACTGGTGCCCTGCAAATCTCAGTGCTCATTGTAAAAGCAACAACTTTTCAGTTACCTGGAAACCTTCTTTCCAATCAACCCAAGCACAGCTTTGTAGAGCAGAGCCCCCAAGCACCAAAGGGACATCACCTCTGCTACACACCTCCCTGATCACACCAGCAGACAGCAGCTGGGAATGCAGGGCTCTTCTCTGATCACAGAGGTACAGAACCTGACTGTGACCCAATGAGGAAAACAAGTAAACAGGACTAAAAGGGCAATTTGTTACACTTGTGCCAGCCAAAAAAAAAAAAAAAAGCATGTACAGTCCTTAGTGACTGGAGTGCACTGCCCTGTTTTCTTGTTCAGTTGAATCAAAGCATCCCAGAAGCAGGCTGCTACAGAACAGAAGCAGGGAAGCCAAATCAGACAACACAACCTTCAGAGAAGGACTAACCTCAGTGGGGAGGAAAGAACTCAAGAACTTTGCAGGCTTTTCCCATCCAGCGTGGATATTCTTTGGCTTCTTCCCAACACAAAACTGATGTCCAAAGGAGAAAGAGCATATCAAGCTACAGAAAGGAGCAATTCCAAAAGAAGGCATCAGGAACACCAGGAGAGAGAGTGCAGTAAGCAACACAGTGAGGCAGTCTGTGCACAATAAACCACAGCTTTCCCAAAGGGTAAACAGAATTTAGGCTGCTGTAACTGAACAGGTTTAGGAACCAAGCAGAACTTCAATCCCCCCAAACATGGCTCTTTAGCAATACAAAGGCATCTGCCAGCACAGCAGTGCAGTGCTACCTGCCCACCTTGCTGTGCACACCCAGAGGACAGTGGCTGGCAGCTCCCAGCTGGGAAAGGATCTGGAGGAAGGTGAGGGCAGGCACAGAGCATCACATGCCAAGTGCCAACCTTATCTTACCAGTGCAGCATTAGAGGCATAGCCTGAGCCCTGTTCTGTCAGCAGACACCTGTCAGTTGCTGCCCTGGATCATCTAGGCTGATGAAAGAAGGGCAAGATAAACCAATCCCATCACTCCACCCAACCCTGCATTGTCAGAGCAGACACCTGCCATAGCAACCCAAGTTGCAGGAAGCATTCTAGAGCAGCATTTTTCCCCCCTCCTGTGTTGGAAGGTGCACACTTGGTCTGTTATGCTTTATAGCTTTTGCAAGCCAAAGGCACCAGCAGAGTATTCATATTCATTTCTTTAGTGTGATACAAAGAACTGAGGCTACATCACTTAAAGAGGATTCACAAAGGCTTTTTTTCAGACACTGCCACTCCAAGCTCTTTTACTCACCTGCCCCCTTCCATACCTACAGGATAAGTTTAGATGAAAGTAATTTGACAAAATCAGCTGAAAAAAAACCCATTCTAACAAGTTTCCAAGTCCATTTGCTTTTCTTAGCATAAGCTTGACAATATTTCTTGCAAATCTCTGCTTCACGTGGGTTTTTTTTTTGCTCAAGACTTAACGATTACCCTCATAAAATAATGCCCAAAGCACACCAAAAATCTTTTAATAGAGTGAAAATTAAGAGTATCAGATCTATTACACCAGCCAGCCTTTCCCCTCTGCTGGAGAAGTATTAGAGCCTTTGGACATCTCATTTCAACAAGAAGGTTATTTAGTTCTAGAGTTTGGAGTAAAGTATTTAATCGCTAAAGGATTTGCAAATTACACATGAATATGGATGTGGCACTTCTCACCATGACATAAATCCTATTGTATATTTATGAATGGATTGCTTTGCCTCTGGCTTCTACATGTATATAAACACAGCTTTTAATCTTCAATTCCTTCCTCCCTTCTTTTTAAGGAGTTGCTTAAACAAATTTGCATTTTTGGAATCTATTATCTACAGTGTATTTCTTGCCTTTTTTTTTTTTTTGGGGGGTAAACTCTGTAAAGCCCTTTCTCCCATCAGGCAAAATGCTTACTTTATGAAAGGCTTTACAGACCCTGTGCATGGCTGTAAGAGAACTAAGCAACAGGGTTGTAGAGCCCGTGAGAGAGAAAGCAGGAGCAACAATCCCTGGAAGGAGTGCTCTGAGCATCAGAGCTGGAAACACAAAGGCATGAAATGACAGGTCAACAGCTTGCCTTCAGCTGCAGACACATGGGACCTGCAGAAGCATGTAGGAAGCAGAATGAAATTCCTAATCCATACCTCTGGCATTCCCTACACCTCTTGCTGGGGATCCAGGCTGGTCAGAAAGCATTTCAGCCTCTCTTCAACACTGTATTTGTAAGAGGTGCTGCTGTCCTTCAGGGAGGTGTTGCCACTCAGCTACTCCAGGGAAGCAGTTCAAGCAGCAGTGTCTTGACAGGTCATTGTTAAATGAGTTGATTTAGGTTATTTCACTGCAAAGCTGTTCTGTAATGCATCTGATTGTGAACAAACACCAACAAGCAGCACTCCAGCAGCAGCAAGTGTCACAAGCAGGTTTCCAAGCAGAACAGCTATGGGTGTGATTGACCTCTTGGACTGTTGTGCTTCATTACTACACAGCAAAAGCCCAAACACCAAGGAGTTAACCACACCAGCTGCCTTCCTTTTTCAAGTCCCAGCTCTCAGCCAGGGAGATGTGATGGGACATGGCCTGACACAAGACCAGGTTCTCCACCCCCAAGCAGTCTCTGCCTGTTCACACATCTAACCCAGGCTGTCAGCTGTGGCACATCCAACTCCAGTCATTGCTCCAATGACCAAGAGATCTCTTCCTGACAGGAGGGAAGAACCACCCCAGCACCTGAAACACACCCCATAGTGCCCACCACACAAAGGACCACCAGCCCATCTTGCCTCCTGAAGATGGGACACAGCTTGGCAGAGCTACCACCCAAAACTGCAGGATCCTGTGTCTGGGGAGCAGGTAGAAAATAAACCAGGAAGCACTAGGGGAGTATTAGCTACAGAGCACTGGACAAATACAGAATGAAGATGAGAAGCTCCAAGACAGAACATCTGCTTTAGGGTAAGAGTGGCAATTGCAAAGGCTGGGTGAAAACAAGCCTGAGTGGAGGACTCTGTGGGACCAGCTCAGTTGTTCATTTCTCTCTGAAAACTGAGGTTTTTAGCCATGCAACCCTTGTGCAAGTGACCAAGCCAGGCTCCTCTGCCACACACCCCTCCCCTTCCACCCACACGTTCTTCTCCTGAAAAAAAAGTGAGGATTCGAGCCCAAGGAGAAGAAACCAGGCAAATAAACACGTGCTTTAAGTATTGACATTCAGGTTGTTTCCCTTATCATCAAGCAAAGACCATGATGGCAGAAACCTTCTAAATGGAATTACTAGGGAGCCAGTTGCCTGAGAAATGAGTAATGCCATCTAATAGTCTATGAATAATTAACAGATGACATATGACAACATATCCACCTTCATTCAGAATTCTAGACTCTCAACTGAAATGATATCACACTGATTATTTGATAGATGGGATTCAAGGGAAATCTGGAAAGTTCTACATTCAAATTTAAAAAGCAAAGAACAGTGAAGTTAGGAATTCTAAGATCTCTTCCAAAACCTTAGTGCCATAGAAAAGCATGTAACACAGAAGCTGCCATCACATTTAACTTTCCTGTATATATAGGCTAAAATAAGACAGAATAACACTCCCTGAGGACTGTAGGAAGGACTCTTTACCAGACACATCTGTCTATGTCTAAAAAAACTGACTTTTTGACAACTGGCCTAAAGACTCTATGCACATGTCCACAGGAGAATTTAATAGTGCCCCATCAAGGCCATAAATTAACTCTGATGCTTAGCTCTTGCAGTGTTAAATGCTTGCTAGAGACATAAGAGAAGACAAATTGCAAGCCTGGCTTACTGCCTTGCTAGCTGACAAGCTATTTATGTTATCTGGAGGAAGAGAGAACTTCAAGGAATTTCAGAAAAATCTAAACAAGTGGGTGAACTGACAACTGAAGTGGAGAGAGATCAGATGTTGAGAAATATTGGATAACAGTGAACAGAAGATCTTCACCTCCTTATTCTCTGCAGGGTTAACACACCACTAATCAAATACTCCTGAGCATCACCATGTACACACTCCTGTTCAAAGTGCTGATTTTATTTCAAATTTAACCCTGTCAAGCCTCTGCAACAGAAAAGTGTTATTCATGTTAAGGATTTTACACAAATACATAATTCAGTATGACAAGCTCATCTGGAACACTACAGACAGTACCAGCCATCCTCATTTAGATAAACCTTAGCATCTCATCTTAAAAACACTTCCTTTCCATACCAAGTTATCCCTTGAGAAAAAAAGTTTGCATCCCTGCTCCATAGGAACTCCTTCAGAGCCACAGCAGTTAATGAAGCTGCTTCGTTAGCATCACTCCTCTAGTCATGGGGAAAATAAAACCTAAAAAGAGCACAGAAACTGCTGTGGCAGCAGTGACCTTCCCAAGAGGAAAGGTCTGGCTAGATGGGCCCCATCAAAACAGCAAAGGACATGAGCAACAGCCAGAGGCTGAACCAAAGTCCCATCAGATGCTGAGGAATTGACATGGCACCCTTCTGAACAAAGGCTGGGGCTCACCAGCAAAAGCCTTTCCAAAGAGCACTGCAGCAACCCAACAGCTGTTAAAAACAGGAGCAGCATCACCATGAAGCATGGACCTTACCCTGGGCCTGCTGCTGCACTGTTCTACCAAGTTCTACCAGCAGGTGTGGCAGACTGCACCTCTCCAAGTGTTACTGTGAGCTTCTCTAGCCTGACCCAGCACCACCCAACACCAGGTACTTCACAGCCTGGGTACTTGGCAGAGCTGCATCACCTGTGATGCTCAAATACTTCCCATTAGCATCTCCAGCCAAACTCCCTTGGAGATAATTTGGATGAACACCTCAAAACCTCTGCAACAGGGCAACTAGGACTTCCAGTGTCTCAGTGAGGTGACCCTTCCCATTCACTCAAGGGTTAACAGATTGCTGCTGCCAACCTGTGGCACCAACCAGCCTGAGCCCCTTGAGGGGTGTCCCACAAGATTTGTGCACTTGATGGCTTGGAGACAGTGAGGGGACAGCCCATGCAGCTGGGCCACCTTGCTCTGACTGGAAGGCAGTTTTAATTTCCATATGAGAAATTTGCAAGTTGTCTCGGGGTGATTTAAGCAATAGTTTCACTCATGTTCCAGCCCAAAATAGTTAGTGGCCACCTTACACCTCAACTGTGCATAGAGCAGATATGAATGACTGCCTCCTGCAAATCAATACTGTTTATTGCATGCTTTAAATCAATAGAGCTTGTGCCCACAGTAAATTCTTCTAAAGCAGTGATTAGGCATTTGAGGAAAATTAAAGAGTTTCACTGAACAATACCATTAGTCCTGAAACATCAGCTTGACATCCCAGCCAGAAAGCACTTTGTCAGAATTAATTAATCCCCACAGCATCTCTGTAAGAACTGAGAAAGCAATTCATCTGCTTTTTAAACATGTTGGGTATTTATGCTGTAGAACATCAAGGCTGGGGTGGAAGCCTCAAGTACCAGCAAAAACAGAGAGCAAGCCAAGGCAGCAGAACCAATCCAAAAGCATGAAAAAAAACCCAGAGAACACTGACAGCTGGAGGACTTGGCTTCTTCGCATCTTCCTGTTACACACCAAACCTCCTGTGACTATCCAGAGAGTCTTCCAGATGTCACTTGACTGGATGAGTGGCAGTGAAAGCAGTTATTATTCCATTGGGAGCACTTTTGTCTGTTGTTTGTTCAGCCAATTATCTATGCATGTAGCTTAAAAGTGTGTGTGGGGGGAAAGCAGTAACCTTAGGCTCTGTGAACAAGAACTCTGGGTATTATTTGAGCAGTTAAAACTAAGTCTTCATTACCACAAGCAGAACTAAACAGGCCTCAAGAATGGCAACTAGCCATCAAGAAAAAAGCATTTCTCCTCAGAGAAGCAGTCCATCCATATAGATCTCATGTGTGCAGTAGCACTAGTCTACATCTCCACCTCATCTTGGCTTTGCCTACCTGCTTTAGTCATTTATTTTTGCAGCTAACACTTGCTCTGCTTGTGGAGCACTCAAGGTGACCAGGCTGAGGCACAACACCAGCAAGGCTTCCCCCCCCCAGCTGTCTGATCTCCCCCACAAGCCCCCACACTTGCCACAACCAAGCAGCAGGTGAAGCCCAGGACATTTCAGCCCCAGCAGTCTCCATAACACACAGGACCACAGTCTGGGAGGTGATGCTCCTTGGGGTGTGCTGGGCAGGTTGACCTTCAGGAGTGGAGAATATTAATCAGTGATTACTAATAGGCTCCTCCAGTAACTAAGAGCCTGGTGTGGCAGGTCAGTGAGCTGACCCTCAGCTACCCAGCACACATCACTTCTTTCTGTACAAGTTGTATCATTGAAGTTCCTTGGACAAGTCTCCCATGTCTTCCAATAAATTTTCTGACACAAACTAGAGGAATTTAAAATCAGATTCAGACACTGAAAAGTTGCTGCAAACTCATTTTCTCTTAACTGTGCTGGCAATGAAGACAGCAGTTCAAATTCCCACTTCAGGAGATGCACTACCCCACTGCTGGTGACACCTGGGCTCCAGCAAGCAAAAATCCACTCTCCCCATCAAGAAACCCCATCTCTGGGAGCCCCTCCTCAGCTGGGCTGGCAGAGAGCATGACCAGAGCAAGTGCCTTGGGACAGTTTCCCTCACCTCTCACCTGCCATACCCACATCTTCTGGGATGTACTAGCCCCTTTTCTGCCATTCCACTGGATGGAGAGCAAGATAACTACTTTGATAAGAAAATACATGACCTACATAAGGCTGAGGCTGTTGATCCCCTTGCCAAATCAGTTTGCAGTCCACAGCAGTGTCACTAACTTCAGAAGCCATCAGCCTTTGAAGGAAAATTAAAGGACTGCTCTTGAAAGCAAGATGACCTTGGTGGAGCAGATGAAGCTCAACCTACATATTTCTAAACAATGTGGTTTACAGAGATCTCTTCAAAAGCATTTCTGATCTTTTAAGACTCAGAATTCCCCAAGATGCATTAAAAAGCTGCTGAGCTGAAAAGCTTCACGTTCCTCACTTTTTTTTTTTCCATGTTCCATGGGGAAGTAAGATAAAAAAAAATGCTTTGAGTAGTTGTAAAGTCACCACCAACATTCTCTGTCACTACCCACGTGCACATACCACACCTTCAGCAGGGATGACCTTGTTAAACAGCATCACATCTGCTGCTTCCAGCCTCCCTCCCCACTTGGAAGTGAGTTTCCACAAATAAGGAAGCACACTGAGCTCAGGGAAGTCCCTGCAGTCTCCAGAGGGATAAATCCATCCCAGCACAGGGCTGTCTGGGGAAACTTAGGGAAAAAAAACCTGAACCTGAGTTGGATTTTTTTCATCACTGAAGAGATCTGATTGATTTCAGCTCCAATCCACTTCTTTCCAAGCACAGATGCAGCCTGTGTTAATTTATTTTGGAAGGCTCTTGATATAAATAAATTACCAGCATTTCAACACAACAATCTTACTTGGAGTCCTTATCTCCCTATATATTAGTACTTACAGAAGCCAAGTAATTTTCATTTATCTGGGGGGGGGTATATGGTAAGAATAAGTCTACACATTAAGACACTTGTTCCCAAAGATGGCACTTGGGGACTGTGAAGACTGCATTGGTGTCACTTCAGGACTCATGGAAAACAGTTATCATCAGCTTCTGTGGGCACACACTGAGCTGCCTGCTCTTCATTAAATAATCTGTTATTTTGGGGACTGTAAGCATGAGAAAGCAGCAGATTCTCATACACAGGACAGGTGTTTGACCAGCTATCAGTAAAGAAAGACACCAAACCAGCAGCCTTCAGCTGCATGACCAGACAGGAAAGAAAAACCCAGGGAAGAGAATGATCTACCTCTGAGAATTTTCTCTCTTCCTTACACTTGCTGATTTTCACCCAGAGAAAAGCACACCACTTTTCATCCTTGCTGCTCTCCATTGCCCTCCCTTCCAGCTCTTTTATTCTGCAGACCTCCCACACTGAAGTTAGCAGCTATATTTAGCTTTATTGCAGTGATTATAGCTATGCTATAGGCACATAATGCAAGCACTGGACAGCTACCTAGGAAATGTTGGCATCATGCACACACTGCCCATTTTAATTCAGGAAATGTGGAGATAAGTGCAGAGCATACTGGGGATGAAAAGCTTCAGGATCAGAACACTGAGGAGACAAAATACTGTGCAGTATTTCACATCATGCCCAGCAGCCAGACCTCTGGGGGCACAGCCAGGTGGCTGCACTCTCCATAGGAAGGCTCTTCCTCATCTCAGCAAACCTGAATCTTCCTCAGCCAAGGAATATTTTACATGCACAAGGTCTTCCACATCTGCCAACACAGACACTGGCACATATTGACCCTGAGCCTTGGCAAATCTCTTCCCTAATGCTCTTCACCAAAGCTCTGGAGGTTTAGACTGCAAAAACCTCCAGGGGATTTCAGGAAGCAACTGCAAAATAGGAGCTTTCATTCCACAAATGTCTCCAACCTTCTGCATCAAGAGGAACCTTCAAGAAGCCAAAGGCCATCAACTGAGGCTCTGCTGCCTCCCAAAACTGAAAACATCTGCTTCACCCACCTTAAGCCAGAAGTGCTCCTATTTCACTCTCTAGAGGTGCCCAGTGATTTAGGTACAATTCTCCACCTAAAATAACCCAGAAAAACCCAAACTGCTTACACCATGTCAGCAGGAAGAACACAAATAGTGGAGAGCAGAACAGGTTATCAGGCAACTCCAAATCAGGAAGCTTCTGGGTTGAAAGGCAAGAAACAGTGGGAAAAAAAAAACAACCACCAAAAAAAAAAAACCAAGACAGCTTGAGGGACAGAAGTTCCCTTAAACCCAGTGTAAGGAACATGAGGACAGCACACCCACCAGAACCCAGATATCCTCCTCTAACCCTGGTGGCTGATGCAAACAGAAATCCCATTCAGATCACTGTGCAACTCCTGCTTCACACCCACGTCTCAGAGCAGGCAGCAGCTCCTGGCTGATGTTTTTTTGAGGCACCCTTCCTATTTTCTGGTTGGCCACCAGCACAGCAGCTTACAGGGCAGAGGCACCCTGAGTGTTAAAGGAACTGGGACAATTCTCCAGCAGGTTTTACTGGCACATACCTGGAGGATCATGCTTGCTTTCCAAACTAGGAATGACAAATTTCTTCCCCTAGCTCAGACAGGTTTCATCTCCCAGAACTTCTATAAAAATCCTGAATTATCTAGTTTTAGATAAAGAGCCTGCTACATGAGTGTCCTTTTGCAGGAGGGAAAACACAGTTGGGTTTGGTGGGTTTTTTTCCCCACTTGCACACTAGAACTGCCTTACAGCTTTTTAACCCAAAGAATCTTGCTTAAAAAGAATACAGTAACAGAACACCATTCCAGTACCAGAACTCTTGAGGTTATTTAACCTGTGATGACTTCCCAAAGTGCTCCAACATCCACAGGCTTCCTGGGACTGCCCTGAAGTCTAGTACACCCTCAGAACATAGGAGGTAAAAGTGCTCTGACAGTTGCTTCAGTCAAGATTTCAGGTGCCTGAGCATCCCTCAGGTCAGCTTCACAGGAGGAGATGCCTCCAAGGTGACAGTGACTTGCTACCTGCAAAGCCTCGTGGCCCCTCTTACAAAGTCCATCTGCAGGGCTGGTGTCACACATTACACAAGAACTGGAAAACCACCAACTTCTCTGGCACAGATTTTTATTTCCTATGGCCCAAGGCCAGCTGAGGTCCCACCTTACACCCTCTGCCTCCCCTTCCCTGCTTCCCACAGCCAGGCCCAACTCCCTAGCAAGCCTATTAACCCAACCCCACTGTGCACCCCTGCAGAGCTGACACCAAGCCTTGGCACACAAGCACTGGGCAGCCCATGCCCTGAAGCTGGGTTCAGAGTGAGCCCCAACACATACAGCTTCCTCCACCCTGAAGGCTTACAGAGGTGTTTCTTACCATCTAGTGCTTGTCACTGGCTAGAAGGCAGCACACTGACTGTGGCACAGCCTGAGCCAGGCCTCAGTTGCAGCACTCTTAAAGCTAGCTCCTCAGAGGCTGGGTGCACAAGCTCTGCAACATAAAACAGGCTGATAAAGTTCAACCATCAGTGTGTAAATCCAAGCTCATTACTGTGGGGAGCAGTCATCTTACAACTTGAGCAGACATTCCCCATCAGCTGTTTTTAACAGACAGCTGTCACCAGCTGGAAAAGAACCTGCCTTTCTCCTGGGTCACAGCAACTTCAGCTGTGATAAGGACACAGCCCTCAGGTGATGGGTGAGTTCCGTCTCATCCTTGTTCTAGTGTTGGACCAATGAGCTCTTCAAAACCTGGATTGTGAGGGACAGGGTCTGACACAGCTTGTTTTCTTGGTAGCACTGCTGGAAGATGACTCAGATGCAAAGCTCGTCAGGGCTTTACTATGTATGTTCAGGTGTATTTCTATGTGCACAACAATTATGTCATGTGATAGGAGTTATCAGGAGCTGTTTGAATATTCTCCACTAACAGCAGTAGGTAATGGTTCTGTGACAGCCCAGTACCTGCATGTGAATAAGGCTCCCATTTAGTCATTCCTGTCATTTTTTAATCACTAAACAAGGGCACAGGAAACTTTTATAAGCCAGCATTAAGCCTATTAGATTTCTCACTTGTCTTCATTCCCTGGAACACAACAGAGATGCCAAGAAGGCTTTCTTAATTTAAGCTTGTAGTGACTTATGGAGGTTAAAGTGACAAAAAAAACAACCCCCACACCTTGTGTTCCCAGCCCTTCTCTGATATTACCACATCCCAAGCCCCCAAAATGAGCTCCAAACCCCCAGGCTGTATTTGTGTACAGTACACACCAGGATTATTCCTGGAATGCAGAACACTCCTTGAAATGTTGTAAAACTGGACAATCATTCACTTCCAGGCTTAACAAAAAAAAACCCTAAGTAGAACTGGAGAGAAGGAAAAGTACTGACATCCCACCAACAGTGGCAGCCCCTTCAAGGTACTGATGCTGACTGGGGCACAGGGAAGGAAGGAAATTCGGGAATTACAGCAGCTGCCCCAGCACAAGGGGAATACTGGCACACAGGGAAAGGGGGTACAGCTTATCAACAACAAATGGCTTATTGAGACTGTTGGCATTTCCACCTCACTAGGATGGATTTCCGAGTTCCCGGGTTCAGGAATTTCAGCTAACAGAGCAATAAAGGGGAAACTGAGAAACTTCTGATTTCCACAGTGGCTGAGGTCCCTGCATGCTGGAACTACTGGGCTCTGCCTCAAGCAGAACGTGCTAGGACAGAGCACTGCTTAGAAAGTGACTCGGGTCTTCACCAGTACATTGCTTTCTGATTCTCTTACTTTTTAAAGGGAGCAAAACAGAGCAGAAGAGCTCCTCAGAGCAGGTAGGAGCAATAGGAGAGACTCCTGGGAAGCAGGAGGCAGACAGGGACCATCAGAAACACACCCTAAAGTCGGTGACCTGCTTCACAGCCACGCTCACCGAGGCCAGGGAGCTGTTTGGGGAGGATGGGCCACGCTACGAGCCAGCGACACCTCTGCAGGCTCCCGCGTGGGTGCCTCCCCGCCGCACGGAGCCGGGGAAGCAGGTGGGCAGGAAAAGGATAAGAAACCAACAAAAGAACTCCCAGCTCTCCATCCCTCGCGCTCTGAGGAGCGGCCAAGCGGCCGCTGCCCTGCCAGGGCCACGGGTAACCGAAAGGGCCGTCCTCGCCCAGCCTTGCCCTTGCCCGCGGAGCCGGCAGCGCTCAGCGAGCGGGCAGCGAGGGAAGGACGAGCCGCGGAGCCTCAGTACCCCCCTCCCCCCGCCCTCCCCGGCCCAGCCGCCACCCACCTGTCGCGGGGGTCGACCCAGCTGGTGGTGCGGCTGCCGTGGTCGATGTAATACACCTTGCCGTCGTAGTCCCGCGCCTCCTCCCAGCCCTCGGGCAGCGGCAGCTCCTTCCGCGGCATCGTCCCCAGCGCCGGCCGCGCTGCCCCATCCACCGCTCCGCTCGGCGGCGGGGCAAGGGCCGGGCCTCCCCCTCCCGCGGGGCAGCGAGTTACGGTGCGGGGGCCGCGCCGGCCCAGCCGCGCAGGGAGGCGCCGCCGCCGGGCAGCCTCACATGCCGGCCCCGCGGCGGGGGGAGGGCGGGGCGCTGGAGCCGGCCGAAGCGGGAGAGGCCGAGGCGCCCGGCCCCGCGGCGGGGAGGACGGCGGGGAAGCCCTCGGTCAGCCCTGCGGCGCGGGAAACCTCAGCCCGCCCGGCCCCTCACGCCTCCATTTCCTGCTCCGCCGGCGGCGGCCCGGCGAGTCCCGGAGCGGCTCCGCCCCCTCGGCCGCACTCCAGGCGGCCCGGGCCGGGGGTGCCCGTTCATAAAGGCTCCGCCCGCGCCTGGCCACGCCCCCGAGCCCCGCCCCTCGGCCGCCCGTGCGCGCCGCAGAGCGCCCCCTTACGGCGGGGAGGGTGGGGGCACCTGCGGCCAAGACGGGGTGTGGACTGGGGGGTGCCCGGGGACTCGGGGGGTCGTGCCCGGGGACTGGGCACCGGGGCAGCGCGGGAGCTGCGAAGCCAAAACGGGAGGGCAGCCGGGACAACCGCTGTCTTGGGCAGAGGAACAGCGTGAGCGTCACCACAAGGCAGGTTATAAAACGAAGGCGGTGCCGGGGGACAAGCCGTCGGGCAGGGGGTGGGTGGTGGTGCCCAAGTGGTACTGCTCGGGTGGCAGTGCCCAGATGATGGTGCCAAGCTGACAGCGTCCAGGTCATGGTGCCCGGGTGGCAGTGCCCAGGCGACAGTGCCCAGGTGACAGTCCGTGGCTGACAGTCCCAAGCTGACAAGTGCCCGGGTGATGGTGCCCAACTGATGGTGTCCAGGCGGTGGTGCCCAGCTGATGGTGCCCGGGTGGCAGTGCTCGGGTGATGGTGCCCAACTGATGGTGTCCAGGTGGTGGTGCCCAGCTGATGGAGCCTGAGTGGCAATGTCCAAGTGACAGTGCTCAAGTGACAGTCCTGTCTGACAGTCCCCAGGTGATGGTGCCCAGGGGAAGCGTTGCAGCATTCTGGGTCCTGGAGTAGTGGGGAGCCCTACCAGGAACAGGGGTGGAAAAGGAAACTGGAGAGGGGGCAGAGGGGAGCCCTGCAGGGCTGCAGAGGAAAAGTAAAAGTGAGGAAGACAATTAGAACGAATATCTCATTTTTGTGCCAGATTTGGAGGCTAAGATAACTTCTTCCAGGCTCTCTGACAACCTGCTGGGAGGCAGCAGTGCCAATTCTCCCGAGGCCGCAGCGGAAGGCGGTAGCAGTTGGCTGATGAAGTGGTTGAGCAGGGAAGAAAATGAAGACAAGTAAAGCTGAAAGTGAGGCACTTGGGAAACAGCCCGATTTAACCCCAGCTTGTCTGGAGCCAAACTGGAAGGGGACCACTAAATGTGTGGCTTTTATGACCTTAGGCAAGGCTTTTAAATCCATAATAAAGCAGAATAAGGGATCTGTATCTGTCCACAGCTTGAAAGGAAGCTCATGGAAGCACAGGCTTGGAGCAGTGTGACCAGCAGTGTGCAAGGGTTTTCTGCAGGGTGCTGGACTGGTCACCACGGCTGGCATTTTCTCCTTGCTGCTTTTAATCTTGTGGATAATGGTGTTTCTCTCTTGGTAAAACACTCAGCAAAGTACTTAAGACATTTAAATGAGGGAATTGTAACAACAGAAAAAATAATTGGCACAAATAATGGATTTAAGTGCTACAAGAGAAGTAAATAAGTATTTTCATCGTCCTGTATTTGCTCAAGCACAGAGACACTTACAAAAGATATTTTTCATTTTAAAGTGTTGTTGGTTTTTTTTCTCATTTTATAACATGTAGATCACACAGAGAAAGGGCATATTAAATAAGCTTTTATTTTATTTTATTTTCCAGGTGTCATCAAAAGTGTTTATGAAGAAAGCAACTGTGTAATTTTTTTAAGAGGGGATGCTTTTGAAATAAATACCTCAGAAAAATATTTGCAGCTAGTTCTGACTCAGGTCAAAAGATCTTATTTTCCCACTCCTTTTTATTTTTTAAACTCAGAAAAAAACCCTGCTCTCGTTGAGCATATGAATTTATGAATGTAATCAGGAATGTGCGTGTGGCCGCTTACTCCCTTTTACCACTTACACTCACAACAAAAGAATTCAGTGTTATCAGAGTCTGTTTGAACTTTAAAGCAATAAACAAACAGGTGATTGTTTTCCAGTGAGCAAAGAAAGGGAAGGTTCGGTTCAGGTGAGCTCATAGCTCTGTGAAAAGGAGAAGGGAGCAGAGAACAAAGTCTGCAGAAACCTCTTTTTGGTTTTTGTGTTGGTTTTTTTTTTTCCCTGGGGTCAATATCTCCCACATGACCTCGTGTGCTGCACACTGCAGCCCCATCCAGCTTTGCAGAGCTGGGCTAACAAATTATTCAGTAACAAGAGCAGCCATTTTCTGTTGGTGAGCTCTGGCTCGGAGAAGCTGGTTTCTTACTGCTCCTTTTGGGTTGGGTTTGGGTTTTTTTTTTTTTTCCTAATACATTCAAAAAATCTATGTTTTTGTACTCAGCGCTTAAAGCTCTGTTCTTAATTGACTGCAAATAACAAACCTGCAAATGTCAAAAGCTACTGGAGCACAGTATGGGTCTCTTAGCCAGAATCTTCCGATGTCTGAACTGAAATAGGAGGAAAAATGGGTTGAAATTCAGTTGCCAGGGAACAATTACATTTACCTGAAATGCCACATATGGTTAAAACCTCCAGCATTGTTCAGCTTGAAGCAATCATACCATTACCCTCCTAGAAAGCCTCTCCCCCACCCTCCCCACCCCCAAACTAAGATGTCAGTTTTATTCTTTAGGTCAATTTTAATCTTTAGGTCAATTTTATTTTGATTTTTCAGTTTCCAAATGACAATTCCAATTTATTTTTTTTTTTTTTAAAAAAAAAGGCCAAAACCAGGTTTGGAAAGACTGGCTGTTTTATTTTGGAACTAACCCAAACCCTTCCCACTTTGGGAAGCCATTTCCAGCTGGTTGGGAAGAGCAGAGGTGGCTGTGAGGCAGGGAAGCAGCACGTGCAACCTGCTGCACTTTCCAGTCCCAGCGTGAAAGGAACTTGCTGCAAATATTAGCACAACCTCTTCATTGGTTTTTGTGGTGGTTTTGTTTTTCAAGCTACTCCTTAAAAGCCCCAACACTGTTGCTGTGGCAGGTATTGGCTGAGCCTTGCCCCATGTCAACACTCTTCCACAAAGCAGGGAGACACTGCTCTGGTTGGATATGATACATGGGCACATCCTCAGTGATCCAGCAAGGCTGCTTAACTCTTGGACTTTGCTGTGTGGAAAACAAAGCTCTGGGATATTTTTTCCCTTTAGTCTATAGTTAAAAGTCTTACTTTCTGGCAATTGTATTCGTTCTCCTTTTTTCTCACCTCACGTTACTGAGGAGCAGAGCTGGGTGTGCTGATCAAAATTTCAGTATCCCTCCAAAGAGTATTTGGAGTCCAGCTAGCCTGCTGTATCAAAACACACCCACATTTTAGCTTTCATTGTGATTTCTGTTTTCATACATTCTTGGGTGTCTGTGCAGGAAATAGAAGGCTGATGCAGTTGTTAGCAAATATTCTTGCACATACCTGAGATGTAAAAACATCCTTGTGTCTAACTCCCAAGCTCGCTGTAGAAAGAGAAGCCTAAATTGTACAGAGGGACCAGTTGCCCCAGGAACCCAGAAAGCTTTCTGGTGCCCTAGTGAGGAGCTCATTGTCCCATTGGTGGCCAGCTTTGGTGGCAGCACCAAAACATGGGGTTAAGAAGCTCCCATCCCTCCACCTTTCTGTTCTCACACCCACTGGCAGCTGAGGCTGACTGAGGGCTGCTGTGTCCTGTAGACAAACCCCCTGATCCCTGACCTTCCTCCTTCAGGAGTTCCCATCAGCCCCAGTTGCAGTGTGACCCACCAGATACCTGCACTGGTACAAACAGAGCTAAACCACACAGGCTCCTTCAAGGGGCTTGTGTCAAAGGTAGCAGAGAGTGGGAGAGAAAGAGTGATCAACAGACATTCTAAAAACAAAATCAAATGGGCAGATGGAAAATCAGTGTGGGAAGATGTAAAAACTACTCATCATAAGCCAATCAAACTAAATAATGGTTTCTGACAAAGAGGAAAGTGTAATTCAGCCTTCTTATCAAAGCCTCAGTCAGCAGATTCTGGATTTCTAATGTTAAATTTCAAGCTACCTTTGCCATATCATTTATCATGAACAACATTAGCAAACATAATGCCATTCTTCCTGCTACTCTAAGCACTGAAATAAAATGAGTAGATGCCTTCAAATTTGTTTATTAAGTAGCAAATACACTGTTTGGGTTTGTGAGTGCATTTGATAAAATCGTGTATCTAAGGGAAAAGTCAAGAATATATCACATGGCACCTAAAACAAGATTGAAAAGCAAAGGCAGGAGACCTAGGGGTGACTCTGGAGGCTACAGACTCAAGAATCCTCAGCCTCTGCAAGTCTTGTGATAACACAAGTGCATTTGCAGCATCAAGCCTGCAGGACTGGCTGAACTGACCCCTCGCTGACCTTCAAGCCATCAGCACAGCCTGCCACACAGGAGGACACAGTTCTCAGGCTTATGCTGCCCATATGCTCTCTGAGCTACAGCTGCATCGCTGCACTTTTCAACAACAACCTGCCAGGTCTTTTTTTTTCCCAGTCCTTTGCCCTGGGTATTTTTTTATTTGGTCAGTTTAGGAGTAGTTCACCACGTTCAGGAGCTCAGGTGAATGTGTGGCAGGGCTGTTTATAAAACAGTGAGACTCTGTGGTCTGTAGGACAGTCCCCAGCCACTGATGGATCAGGCTTCTCCCAAGCCACAGGTCAATATTTACACTAACACAGATGTCCAGGCAATCCCCTGCCACAGGCAAGGCTCGTTAGCCCCTAAAGGCAAGAAAACCCTGGTCAGCTGAGCTCTGCCTCAGAACAACAGGATATATTGCACCCATCTGTGATAGGGATACACCTCATGGCTCCTGTGCTGTCACTCAGCCACGGGTTTACTCTGTGTCACCTTCACCATCCTTGGCACTTTGTACACCTGCACCAGAGATCTTTATCTCTCAGCAAACAAACCTGCAGCAAGGGAATAAATTCCTAACTGTGACCTTTGGGTGCTCTGAGATTTTATTTTTTTTTTTCACCTATAAACAAAGCAGGATTTTTTTTTATTATTATTATTTGTTTTTTTCCAAACAACCCTTATCTCTGGTATTTTACTAGCCCACTGGAAGCACTGCACTGCACTCTGCCCTTGGCCTTGCTGGAGACATCAGCTCTCTGTCTTCTCTGAGTGTGTGGGCATCAGCTACAATGTACAGTAGGAGGCAGATGTGTGTTTTCTGCCTTGCTGCTGAACCTGAATGGGAGCAGCTGGAGCTGCTCTCAGAACGGTGAGAATCTCCAATCCCAGCATGAGCCCCTTAGCATTTGGCTGTCCCACAAGGAAAAACTTTTTCCCAGTGAGGGTGACAGAGCCTGCCACAGGCTACCCAGGGAGGCTGTAGACTCTCCTGCTCTGCAGACACTCAAGACCTGCCTGGATCTGTGTGACTCGTTCTAGGTGACCCTTCTCTGGCAGGAGGATTGGACTAGATGATCTTCTAGGTCCCTTCCAAACCCCTGACATTCTGTGATTCAGTGTCACCCGTGGAGCATCAGCAGCTCTTGGCAACTGCCACCCAGCTGCCCACCCAGACACGGTGTGGGGCTGGGTGGGAGCTGAGGACGCAGCAGGAGCGCTGAGCTCCTCAGCACAGGTTGGGACAGCTCTACCCTCAGCAGCCAGCCCTGGCACTGGGGGTGGCAGGAAGGAATGGCGCCATTCACTCGCAGTTAAAAAGAAAAAGAAATAAAAAAAGTTTAAAAATGTCCATCAAGCTGTCCAGGAGAACACATATAACAGAAACGTTTCTGTTTGGTATCAGTTGCTATTTTCACCGGGCCACTATTTGTGCAGCAGTCAGGGAGTCCTCCCACAGGCAGCTTTTTCCCGCCCGTGGCTCAGCTCAGCGCTGCCCCAGCACCTTCCTGGCCTGAAGGGCAGGGTGAGCTGCGGTACTGCCAGCTCGGCTCCTCCTCCCCAGCCCCGCGGCGGTGGAACCTGCTCGGGGACGGGCAGCCCAGGCCCAGCTCGTCCCGCCCGAGGGGGCACTGCCCGCGGTGGGGGATCTAACTTTTCTGCAAGCAAGGAGTAGTATACTGTGTTTTGAAAGCTTTTGGTCTCTAGAGTCTTAAAGATAGAAAGCAAAGGAGAAAGAGGGAAGAAGAGATATCACCACCTTTGGTACATCTTGCAGTACCCGTCCGAGCCTCAGGTTCCCGGGCGGTGGGTGCAAATCCCGGGATGTGGTGCAGAATCAGTGCAGCTCTTGCATTCTTTCGTGGTAGATCTGATCCATAGCCCACCACCCTTTTTATACACCCTACACATGGCTAGAGGGACCACAGGCATGCCATGGAGAAATTCACTCGGGAGAAAGACACTGTCCCACCCTTATCTAGCAGAATTTCTCTCTTCCTGGTGTTAATTTCCTTATCAGCAGGCAGCAGGGCTTGCCTCAGGCCAGAGGGGGGGAGGGTCGGTACCTCACTTCACACCTCCTCCCCCCAAACAAGCCTTTCTCATTCTCCACCCAGGTGCCAACGTCTCATCACCACCCCTCAAGGTCTGAGACATTAGTCCTTCAAGGGGAGGTCAGGACAGTGAGCAAAAGCTGTTTATTGGATGTAGTTTTGAGAACCTGCATTACATTTGTAACCTGAGGGGTGTGATTTATTCTGATGAGGCTCCTTTTACATGACAACGGTGGCAGGAGGGCACTGCAGGTGGGATTTCTGTGGCCTTCAAAACCCCTTCCCTCATTAGTGTTAACAAGCTGGTCAGACTGCTGGGCTGGGGGCAGCAGCTGGTAGCAATGAGTGGTGATGGGCCAGGTGCCATTGTCTCTCCAAGTGCAAACGGGCAGAGCAAGGGCCATGAAGGCTGCCCTTGTCAGCCAGCCATCAGGACAGGAGCTGGGCACCTCCTCGGTCTGTCCATCCACATGTCTGTGGATGCCAAGTGCAGGGATGTGCCTGCCACTGGGTGTCATTGCTGTCTGGGGCACAGCAGGGCCCAAAGCGGACAAGACCACTCATACCAGTGAAGGGTGAAGTACCACAAAGGTGGGAAGCAACTTCTCCAAGGTTTTTCCTTCTCACCTACTCACATCCTGCAGCTCAGAAGTGCACTGCTTGTCAGGTCACAAAATCACAGAGTGGTAGGGATTGGAAGGGACCTCTAAAGATCATTTGAGTCTAACCCTCCTGCCAGAGCAGGGTCACCCAGGGCAGGCCACACAGAAATGAATCCAGGTGGGTTTGGAAAGTCTCCAGAGAATGAACTCCACAACTTCTCTGGGCAGCCTGTTCCAGGCTCTGTGTCCCTTACACTAAACAAGTGCTTCCTCATGTTGAGGTGGAACTTAGGTTCTAATATATAGCCATTATTCCTTGTCCTATTTCTGGGCACCATGGAAAAGAGACTGGCCCCTTCCACTTGACACCCACCCCTCAAATGTTTATAGACATTAATAAGATTCCCCTCTCAGTCTTCTCAAGGCTAAACATACCCAGTTATCTCAGCCTTTCTTCATAGAAGAGATGCTCAAGTCCCTTAATGATCCTCACAGCGCTCTGTTGTACTCTCTCCAGTAGATCCCTGTCTCTCTTGAACTGGAGAGGCCAAAACTGGATACAGTATTTCAGATGCAGATATGAACTTGCATTTGACAACCAGGTGAGGCTGTGCTGCTACCGGGGCTTATCCCCTGTGCTACACAGGGTAGGGGGAAGAAGCTGAAGGTTCCTGGGAGGAAAAAGAACCCCAACCAAACAAATCCACTTATTCTCCTCTTCAATAATCCAAACACTGGTGTAAGGATGCTGCTCACCCTGACCTGAGTGGTGCCAGAGCACTGAGAGGCACCCAGAGCAGTGAGTGGCACCTGCAGCACAGATCTTGATCCACCCTCCAGAACAGAGTCCCCCAGCATGGAACAGAAACTCCCCCACCCAGATGAAGCTGGGTGAGGAGTGTGACCAGGCACATGGCAGCACTATTCTCTTGCCAGGGGTAAGGGGTGGCTGCCTGTGCCCATCACACCTCAATCCAGGGACTGGCAGCTGAACCAAGGCTAAAAAAAAAAGCTGCCAGGCTGCTCCCATCAGTGGCTGCTGGGGGGCAGGAGAAGGGTGGGTGGAGGCATGAACTAGACCCCTGACAAGCCCGACCCACTGCCCAGGGAAAACGAGTATAAATGGCTTATTATGGCCATTTTGCAGTTACCTTACCTGATGTTAAATGTGATTGAGAACAGCATATTTCCTTTACCTGTGTGAAACCTTACAGATTAGTGGGGCTGAGGTGGAGCACAGCAGAGTCCCCATGTCCTGCTGCCTGGGCAGTGCTCCCTGGGCAGGGGCAGAGAGAGGATGAGGACAGGGACAGAGCATGAGAAGGACAGGGCAAGGACAGGGCAGGGGGGAGCAGCCACAATGCCCAGGGCCTCTCTGCACCCAGCTGGGAGTAGCAAAGGTCAGTGTGACCTCACACAGGTGCTGAGCTGGAGTCCTGGTCACTCTCAGCCAGCTGAAGCTGATTTTCATGATTTGCTGCAAGGATCAGCACAACACAGAGGTCAGACTGGCAGTGTGTGCTTGGTGACAGAGAAAATGCTGAGCTCCTCTATGTCTTCATGGCCTCTGGTCTTTCCTGGTATGATCTACCTTCAACTTGCCCAGGGAGAAAGTCTGGATCAAGGAGGACTTAGCCTCGATCAAGCAGGATCAGGTAAGGGAGCAAGAAATGGGACATGGGGAAGTCCCTGGGACTTGCTGGGATGTACCCAGGAGAGCTGAGCTGGCCAATGGCACTGTGGTTTCATGCTGTCTTTGAAGTGTCTGGTGATTGAGGGAGGCTCTGGGCAGAGTTGCTGATAAACCAGAAGGTCTTCTTACCATCCAGGGGGACAGGCTGGAAAAAGAGGCTGATGACAACCTCATTAAATTCAGCAAAGGGGGTGCAGAATCGTGCACCTAAGGAACAGCCTTGAAGCACAAGTTGGGGGCCACCCAGTTGAAAAGCAGCTTCTCAGAAAAGGACCTGAACATCTGAAGGGAGAAGTGACAAGGAGTAAAACAGGATTATCTCAGGGGTGCCCAGGGACAGGACAAGGGGCAGCAGGCACAGGTAAAAATAGAGAAAATTCTGATTAAACATAAAAAATACTGTTTTTACTGCAAGAATCACTGATCACTGGAATAAGTTGCCCAGAGAGGTTGTGGTCTCCATCCCTGAAGATATTCAAAACCCCTCTAGACAAAGTTCTGAGTCACTGCCCTTGCAGGTTTGCTTCATTTGGTCAGTGACCCCGTGGAACTTAAAGACAGGAGCTGAGCTCCACCCACAGCCCTCCCTGCTGCAGGTGGGAAAATTCTCAGCTGCTTTGTCATGAGCTTTTTAATGGCCTGCCTGCCCCACCTGGGCAGAGATCAAGGCATTGAGGTGGGGGTGTCTACAGAAATGTCACTACAGTTTACAGCAGTAAAGAGGAATGTGGTTGGTATCTCTAGGAAGAACTTTTGCCAGATGAAAAAGTCCAATTTATCCAGAAGAACTTACTGAGTCACTGGCTAGTGGTCACCACTAGAAAGGAAGACAGTTGGACTAATGTTTTGTAATATTTTACTTTTATTTACACAATTGCTTCAGGTAATGAGGTCTGGGGAGGGAGAAGGCTCTGAAACAGCCACCAGGCCCGGGCTCCAGCAGAGCAGCACAGCCAATGCAAGGCTGCTGGCAGCTTTTCTTTCTACACACAACCACAAAATTAGACTGAAGCCTGCCAGAAGCTGTCATCTGAAGATGTAAAACCTCTGTCACTAGAATTTCTGCAAGCATGGTGCTGCTGCAGCCCAGCAGAGGCAGTGGCACAGCACGTGCTGCCCGCCACCTCCTGCTCTCACCATGGCATTTAACTGCCTCTTCCACTGCCTGCTTGTTAAGGATTTATAACTTGGCTGCATGTGCTCGCTGCTCTCTGAAGGTTGGCACACAGCTCTCTCCTGTGGTGTTTTCACCACATTTTACTTTATTACTTGGTAATTTTTTCTCCTTGGCCCAGGAGTAGCCTGACTCTAACCCCAGCACCATTAAGACCTCCATAGGGGCTCAACACACTAGATGGGTATTTTAACAAACAAGAAAATAAGAGCAAGTCTCACCTCTCACATTAGATACCTAATGCCCCAGTGAAAATGTGGCTCTTGGGGCTGGTGGTAGCAGCAGGTGCCTGGCCTGTGGCATGCAGGGTGCTCACACACATCCAAACTGTGTGTGGGAGAGGCTGGCAGGGACCAGGCCCTGCCTTCTCTGTTAAGCTGCTTCCTTGCTTGGGTCACCTGGCTCAGTACCTGAGCACTTCACACAAGTGCTTCCACCTCTTGGTTGTTATGTCTTTGTGGTGGTGGGGAGGCTGAGCTGAGCTTCAAATTACCAACCTAGTCCCTTAGTGACATGGGTCCAGTTGGGAGTTAAAGACCCCTTGCTTCTTCTAGTAGCTCAGGTCAACCTGTCAGATGTTAGTTTTGACTCTGGATCTATGTGTTGGGCTAGGTAGAAGGAGAAAAGGCTTTAGCAACCCAAGACATTTGTGCTTTGACACCAGCAATAGCATTTTGCCCTTCTAGAGCTCTTGGTCATGTTTAAACCTGTTTCTTAGGGCAATGACAGACATATATGCAAGGGAGAGAGAATTGTTCAGATACTACAGTCCTAAACAAGCAGTGACAGGGTGTAACATGTATACTGGTACTACCAGCACCAGTATACACCAGCCTCTGCCCAGTGAATCCACCTGCTAGAGCCAGCACTCCTGCTCTGGCTTCCATGGGCTGAAAGTGGCTGTAAGGCTGCGAGTTCTCCCTGCTAATTCAGAGATCTGGAGAGTAAATTGTCTTCTGTAGCTGCCTCAGCAGCTCTCCTGTGTCAGGTGATGGCTTCAACTTCCATAAGTGAGCAGCCCTTGGCACTTGGTGACACTGAGTAGGAGAAGTGAGCTTGAGTGCAGAGGAGTAGCAGATTCCGAATGCAATGAGTGAGATTTAAACTATGTAATCCTTGTAAATAAGAAACCTTTATGCTGCAGGCTGTGTCTGAAGAGGCTGGGATGAATTCTCCTTGCTGGCAGAACAGCTCAGAGGCAGTGGGGGGCTGGTACCTCTTCTTTCATCCCCTGCTTAGGTAAAGCCAGGGAGCCTGTTAGACTTGACAGCTGGTTAGCCAAGCCCCGTTCCCATTCATTCAGAAATGCCCTCTTGGTGCTTCTTCGGATAAAATTTTTTTGCTATAGAAGGTCTTCTGGGTAAAATCTGCTGTTTCCTGAGATGAAGGGCCTTGTGCTTAACATTTTGTGGTGGAGGACTTGCAAGGCCATCCTACCTTAGTTTCTAAGGTAAGAGCTTACCTTGGAACAGATGCACAGTTAAAATAGAGGCCACCTGAGTATATATGACTGACTTGAATGTGCAGTTCTTGCAGGATCACCAGGTGAACACAGGACAGGATGACAAGTTACAGGAACTTTACCTTTTGAGTTTCCCAGGGCTGTAGCCTCAAAGCTGCATGTTCACTGCATTCCCATGTTCCATCATCACCGAGAGCCTTAGAAGTGTTTGCAAGGCTATTGGCAAAAGGTCAGCCTGACAGAAATGATAGCACAAAGCAGTGAATGCAAATAACTCAATGGCAATCTGTTCTGATGTGGTTTTCCTGGATGCCTAAGGAAGGCTGATGCTTGTTTGCTCAGGAAACTCTTGGCCAACAAACAGGAGAGAGGCCTGGGAGGAGATGTGATCATCATGGCCAGGGCAGACAAGGTGTATCTAGGTCTTCTCTTACAGCAATGAGGAGGCTGTGCTACAGGAGGATCAGAGACTTACAGGGTAAGATTACAGAGGCTGAAAGCTGTTGGCATGTTCATTTCTGACAGGTGACTTCTGAGGGTTTATTTTACCCATGGGACAGGAGGTGAAAACTGACAATCCCAGAGTTGGGCTCCTGTGCAGGTTTCTGACAGGGTCTGTGCATTCTCAGAGCCCAGGGTGTGTGCATGTGGCAGCCCTTGCACTTCAGGTAGCAGAGAAAAATCATAGGCTCTAAATGCTTCCTGGCCCCACATTTATTCCCATAAGAGACACCACAGAAGCTCTTCCTAAAGCTGGGCTTGTTGACCGAGGGATCCACAGTACTCTGTTTAGGCTCCCACGAGGCTGCTGGGGACTGGTGTGAGCCAGGCAGTGCAAGGAGGTGAAGGCTGGCACCAGTGTCTCGTGGGCAGAACTGCCATCATGTGGCCAAAGTGCCTCAGAGAGCAGCCTCGAGAGGCAGAACCCCAGTGGTGGTGAAGAGCAGGGTGTTCTGAAACACAGTTCTGTAGCCAACAGCCAACTCTTAACAGCTTTAGGCTAAGTCAGGAAGCAAACCATTTTTTTTCCAAGCTAAAATGCAAAAGAATATATACAAAATTCTTGCAATTACAGTAATTCAATAGGAAAAAAAAAAAAAAAAAGTACTCTAATGCCTGTTAAAGCCACTACTTAACTACTCTCCCACAAGGAGGATCCCAGTTCATGTCCCCTTGGTGTTGCTTTATGTTAATCACCTATTCTATATGGAAAAGTGTAGCCAGGAGGAGAGGAAAAGCAAGAGCTTCAAGAGGAATAGAAGACACCAATTTGAGGGGAGTCAAGCAAAGGAAGGGCTGTAGAAAGGAAAAGGGAGAAAAAAAGATACCTCAAGAAACAAGGGAAACTGAGACAGGACCACAGGAGAGGAGGCAAAAAGTGGTTGGCTGTGGCGTGGCAGAGTTGAGAGGAGAGGCTGGGAATGAGCTCAGCCAGGTCCAGCACAGTGGTTAGTTGGGTCAAAAAGATCATGTGTATTGCTGGGGCTTTCCATGGGACCGGTGCTGCCCTGCACCCTGGCTCAGAAACCCCAACTAGCCTGGGTCAGTCAGTCTCTGGTGAGTACTAAGCTCACTCGGCTGCACTGCTTTGAGAAGTGTTATTTGTGAAGGAGCTGGGTAGGGAAAATCTGTAGGATGTACAATCTCATGTGGGAATTTACATGACAAAGGGAACTTCACGTTTAGTTAAACTGCGTTTCCTTCTGAAGTAGCAGAATCTCTGGTTCTGAGGAGCTTCAGCTTTAGAAGAATGGAAACAGACTAAAGGACAGTGGGGACAGGGCAATGGGGTCTCATTTCAACCCTCTCAGCTGCAAGAAAAAGCCCATTTCAAACAACTGACCTAAGCAGCTTACCAGTACTGGGCAAGGATAATGCATGACAACTGTGCAAAGGAAAAGTGTTTCTGCCTTGTGATTTCATTTTTATGTCTCTGTTAAAAAAAAATTAATACCTCTTTGAGAGGTTTCACTTGTAAAGAAGAGTCCAAAAGCGTAACAGCACTTGATCAGCACAGGAAAACATCTGCAGTTGTGGGCACAGAAGACTCCAGAGGATTGGTTCCAGTGCTGCACGGGGCAAACACAGCAGTGTAGTGCTCTGGGCACGATGGGACAGCTTGTGTTGGCACAGCCAAAGTGAGATGCCCTTGGAGTGCTGTAGGTGTTACACAGCACAGCCCCTAAATGGGGCTGTAAAAGAATGCCCTGGAGTCAATTAAAGCCCATAATCAACTCGAGCATCTCTGTCGATCTCATGAATCATTAAAAACCCCATTTGCAACCCCAAAAGCAAAACTGTTCTTAAAATTAAGTAGAGCTCCCTAGCTACTAGTACTTAAATGAGATAAAAGCAGCAGGGCTCCACTTGATGGATGGTTCCCTTTTAACATCATCAGGAGTAACTGTTTGCTTAGGAGAGGGGCTTTGATCTTACCTCCAGCTTCTAAACGGGGTAGAAAGAAGCAACCTCCCAAAGAAGACAGAGCTCATGGAGACTTCCTGGCTCCCAGCACAGACTTCCACAGTTTAATGTTGTGTTACTTACTTGAGTGCAAGTTAACTGGTTCTAGGACTGAAACATGGCAGTTGCTGCTCATGAGGTGCAGAGGGAATTTCTCAAGTGTTTACCAGTTTTCTGCTGTCCTCCAAACAGAGCTTTGGGGGATCTGTACGTAGGTCTTTGCTTACCTAGAGACCAAAGGGGACCATCCCTCTGCAGAATCCAGTACAACAGCAAGTCCTTGTGACCTGTAAGATGCTGTGTGTGTTTGGTGACAGTGAGACACTGACATGTTTTCATTTGTAAAACATCTCACAATGGAAGACAAGGCGTTCACAGGAGTTTTAGAGACTTTATTTATGTATAAACAATTTAAACACTTTGCCATAAATTATCTTTGCCTGTCTCTAGTCTTTGCTTAGCAGCAAATTAAAATTAATATAAAAACTCAATGACAATTCATACATGTATTTTACAAAAAAGTTCTTGTACCAAAGTTCTTATTAGACTTTTTTTTCTTTTTCTTTCTTTTTTTTTTTTTTTTGTTTGTTTTGTTTTGTAGGTTTTTTTTTTTTGTGGTGACTGTAATGTGATTGTCTCAGTTTCTCGACCAAACAAACACACTAATAATTTTTAAATCTGAAACAGTGATTGTGCCTTCTGGCTGATGTATGTACAGGGTGATCTGACGTGGTGCCCATTTGCAATAGTGTAACACAATGCCCACAGCTCTACTGGAACTGATACCAACAAACTACTGAATCTAAACAGACTACACCCTGTAACTGTGTTATACTGTCCACAATGGAAATCTTCAAAGACAAACAGAGTATGAAATTTATTTGTAGTGATTTATAGCCACCAATTTTGAATGTAACTTTACACTCTGCCCTCTTTGAATAAGTTAAGCTTCAGGCCAGACAAGTGGAGGGTCAGAGTGCAAGTGTGGTTTTGTTACTCTTAAATATATTTTTCTTTACTATTTCCAGTGCGCTCTCACTTGCATTCTCATTGTCCTCCAGTTGCTACACACAAATCACCCCAAAGTCATGTTTTAAATGCACCTGTATTTTGCTTTAAATGAAAACCTCTTGGATATTTATCAAACAAGCAGTCTGAATCATCTGTGTTTCATCAGCTGGTTAGTGAAAGTGGCCCACTTGGATTTCTTAGTTTGCTCACGTGTGAATGGAGTGAGGTAATACAATACGAGGCCTTCTTTTTGTTTTTCTTTAGACCCAGAACAAGCGGGTAATATTTCAGGGGTACTTTTTAATTTGTACGGTTAGAGTTTTCAGTCTGGCTTTAGTCCACTTCAGGATGTGGTTTTTAATCACTTGAACAGCAGCATTGAACTCAAAAAATATGAGCTTTTTTTGCCACTTACTATCCCAGAGTAGCTCAGCCTAGTGCCCCCATTTAGGTCTTCATCTCCTTAGGAGAGGAGATAACAGTTACGACTACTGATTCATCCAGCAAAGGATGACAGCAGGTTAATTTGTTACCTCTTTCCCATTTCATTCTGTCTTAAAAACTGGATGTTGCTGCTACTGTCTGCTAGCTCTGGGTACTGCTCCACAGGCAGGACATAATATCCCTCGTAACCTTGAACCCTTCCCGTGTTCAGAAGCTGCTGCTTCTCTCCGTCTGTCCACAGGCGGCTGCCCTCTCGGCCATCCCGCGCCTTCTGCTGCTCTTTGGCCCAGGCCGAGGCCAGGGCTCGCTGCCGGGCCTGCTCCAGCACTCTGGCCTTCTCCTCGTCCAGCGTGTCGGGGGTCAGGCCGTAGCGGATGTTGAGCAGCAGGGTGGAATACTGAAACTCAATGTTGGTAAACCTTCGAGTCCTCCCGTTGACGAGGAGAGTGGGCTGGGAGACGGTGACGTTCACCCCGCTGTCCAGGACCTTCCGCCCGCTGGTCATCGCCAGGGTGACCAGGTCGCTGTCAGCCGAGCCGATCTTGACGAAGTAGTGGGCGTCCATCCCCTCGATGCTGTAGTGCAGTTTTTCCAGGTAGTGGGCACCGTTCAGGACGGAGGCAACCTTCCTGCTGTCGTCCGTGGCCACGCTGGCCACGCCGGTGGTCACTCGGCCCTCCTTCACCGCAAACATGACCCCTTTGCCAATGATGGGGGTGGTCGTGGCGAACCAGTGACCCGCCTTTTCTCGCACGCTGGCGTGGAGTCGCTTAGAGATCACCTGTCCCTCCAGGGCCATGAAAGCCTGCTTGTGCCTTTCCGTCGTCTGCTGAACTCCCGTAATGAGCTGGGGAAAGCAAAACAAAACAGGAGAACAGCAGGCAGAGCTGAAGGTGCTCAGTTCAGAGATCAATAGTAATCTGTACATGGCTTTTGTAAGGAAAGCCATGCAGTGAAAATTTCCACGCTAGGGGAAGTCCACCCTCAGTTACCCATCCACATCCCGTTCAGACCCAGGTAAATGCCCATTTGCCAAATTATGTTGCTATTTGTTATAGCA
Organism: Corythornis vintsioides; assembly: GCA_025447755.1. Lineage (NCBI taxonomy): Eukaryota > Metazoa > Chordata > Aves > Coraciiformes > Alcedinidae > Corythornis > Corythornis vintsioides. The sequence goes on from JAOEGS010004229.1 coordinate 51,052, forward strand.
AATAAACCATTTCTCACTCATCACCCCTTGTAACGTATACGTACCACAAATCTCAGTTTCAGCAAACTACAAAACATCTGTCTCAAGACCCAAGCCTAGCACCATTTTAATCAAAGCAAACAGAATCAGGCTATTGAAAGGTGACACTTCTGGATGCTTCTGCCCAGAGATTTCAACCAGACTAAAGCACATATGAAGTTAACCTTTCTGAATACAGCTGAGAGTTGGGCTCTAAAAGACCAAAGCAATTCTCAAAGAGGGGATTTAGACTCTCAGTGACTCAGAATCCTATGAAAGTGGAATAGTAAGGATTGTATGATCATTTCTGTTGTATTACCCCAAATGTGAAGTAAGCCTAGCAAAGACTAAGTTTGGAATTGGCCTAGTACTCTTTTAAGCTTGTCAAATTAGTTGGAATTTACTATAAAGGTCGAAAGCGTAAACCATTATCCACCCTTAGCCTGACAAGTTAAGTATAAACAACTGGAGTTAATGGTGGTAACTGCAGGAGCAAACCAAAACCTCTGTGAAAAGCATCAGACAACAAATGATGAGACATTGTATTTCAGAGTGAGAAGCAGAACCATTTCGTAGCAGTACAGCAAGCACCAACCTAAGTTTATCCCAACACATATGCTATTAGGATGGTTTTACCAAAGATACAACAGATGATAAATTACTCTGACAAAGTCTCCCTTTGTCGTTGCTAATCAAGTTAATCGAGTTACAACTTGTTAATCAAGGAAGAACTCACTAAAAGACAAACTAATGACACTGTAATTATGATAACAACAAAGGCTGGCAAGTAAGACATATGTTCATTAGTATAAAATCTAGCTATACTCACTTGGTTTTGCACAGAAATAAATACTTGGCCTTCTGCTGTAAATACAGAAGAGCCAGCAGTCCTGTTCATAGAATGGGGCAAATTTATCAAGAAAAATAAGTTTGTATTTCTGCCTACCTGGCCATTTTCACATGCTTGACTCTCAGACAACTCGTATGGCGGTGACACAAAGTATATTTTTGCTCTAGGGAAACCAGGAATAATGTTGCTAAGCTGAAATCCAAACATCACCAACCAGCTTTTGACATCTAAAAATCAAAAGTAAGCAGGCAAGTGAGAAAGAAATGCGTGTAATAAAGACAAGAAATCAAAAAGTTTTGAAAATTCATCCTTCAACTCCTTAATTTCAAGTAGCAGTGGAACCCATAATTCATATTACAGTGTGGCACTTTGTTGTGGTGATCCAACTTGAACAGGCACAGGAAATGCTGCTTTAAATTTACCCTCAATAGCTCACCACAGATAGACCACCTCTCCCATTCTTTTCCCATTACAGCACGTGGATCATCCCATCATTTTACTGTATGCAATACTAGTTCCATCTCTGGCACCTTCTGATGTGACTATTGTAACCTAGAAAGTGTATTTTACAATGATGCTTTATTAGGTTAACACTGCTAAAAAACATCTGCAAAGTCCTTTGGGATAACACAGGGCTTCTCTTCTGTCCTACTTCTAGTAGCTGTCATCAGGTCTCGGGAGGCTCCATTAAATGCAGAGAGAAGCTAGACTTGGAATTCAGATGTCTAAATATAGGCACCATGAACATCCCACACATCCCTCCAGGCCCAGTACAGAAGAGCAGGAGCTGCATGGGAGGGTTACCGCCCAGCTCTGGGGTGAGCTTCAGCAAGTTCCAGCTCTGGTCTCGACCAGTACAAAACCTTCCTCTTCATATCTAGTTGGAAAAGCTAAGTAATTAAAGGAATAACAGTAATTCTCACTCAGCAGGTAGTAAGAACTAATGATTTTCATTATCAGGATGATGTTTTTAACCAAAAAAAGTGCCCATGAGCTCATTTGATATTCCTGACTGTGGTGGAGATGAGCAGCAACAGGAGCACAGGCACCTCGTTTGAGCCAGACCTACATTCCTGGGCACTTCTGTTTAAAACAGTCCCTTGTGTCTTTTCCAGTGGCCTTCCCTCTCCACTGGCCTACGACAGCTACTGGTGCTGCCCCTGCCCACTGCCAGCCTCTGTGCCACCCTGTGTCTGCAGCAGGTGGCTGCCCAGCAGGCTGTGCTGGCTGCCCACCCTCCGGGCACCCTCCTGCTGCTGCCCAGCCTCCCTGCCCAGCACTGTTAGCAGAGTACATGGTACAACACTGCTTGCTTGTAGAAAGTTGACAGGAAAAGTCTCCTTTTCTCAGCCACTCTGACACTGAACTATAGCAAAATACTCTGCTGCTATGAAGATACTTGGAGGTGTCTCTCATCACACAGTGCCCACCACCTCTTGCTCTAGCTGGGGGCAGCACAGGGCTTACTGCTCCTTTGTAAGGCTTCAGTGTGTTTGATGGTACAGTGGTATCTCCTGAGCAATTCACCTCAGCTGCCTTAGCTCCACAGAAAGGCAGAGGAGCTCTGTACAAAGTGGTTACTGTTTTGCTTAGCTCATGTGCTTTGCAGCATGGAGCTTACTGCGGGAATTCCTTCTCAGCAAAGCCTGGGAATAAAGCAGTGTCAGGGGTTAGCAGGAAGAATGGATTGGGGTGGGGAAGGAGTCTTTTTTTAAATGATTTTTTTTTTCTGTTCGGGTGGTTTTTGAACTAGGACAGCGAAGGGTCTGCCATCATCACTTCTTGTGCAAGACAGTCTGTTTTGTCCATACAACAAACAAATATTTTTGTGGCAAAGGAAGTCTTTTTACAGAATACAAGGTGTGTGTTATACCAAAATGCAATATATCTTCCTGGATTTCATCCAGTGGATGCATAAATTGAGTGCAACTTCAGAACCTAGCAAAATAACCTAAGACGATGCTGGAAATCTAAATCAAACAGTGCTGGAAGTAGAATTTTCTTGAATTAGGGTAACAAAAATTGATCCCAAAATAATTTTAGTCCCTGATATTTATCATAAACTGTACTAAATGTAACTTGCATGTAGGTACAGCAGAACCTGTGGTATGTATGTTAAACATACAGTCAGGTCCTGATGTACTAATGAAACTTGCTGTGTTTTTCTTGGAAGAAAATGCACACTTTTCTTGAAATTCAAATTACTGCTGAAATTCAGATAGTTCCCTTTAAAAAATGATATCACTAATTCTTGTAAACTGCATATTCCATTCTGAGAAAAGCTTTTCCTGAAGACAAATTAATTACCTTTCTTTTTAGAAATTGCCAGCAGCTAGTTCAAGTACTGTGTGATCTTACTAAGTGAAAAATTATTACTAATTAAGCAGAGGTTACAAGTTTTACCCAATTCTAACATAAGCAATCAAAACTACTTTAATTGTTTTTCTTTCTTAGCTCTACACATTCCATTGTCTTTCAGGAGGATATAATAATAATAAAAAAAAAAAAATCACAAATCAAGATTTATTTTTTTTTTTAAAGACTAAAGACTGTTTGCATATTGAAAGTTAAATGGGAAAAGAAGTTTAATTAAATCCATTCTTGCTGCTAATTTATAATGTGCCTGTGGGCTCAGTCAGCAGTTAATTTTGAAAGTAGCCCTGAAGGGAGGAGATGCTGAGTAGTTCTCATTTTTGACTAACCTGCCAGCAATTCTTTTGGTGACTTTGCTTTTCTTTATATAAAATGAGGATGAACACATCTTCATACAGTACCTGTTCAACAGGAAGAGTGAGACTGTGGCTGCGCTGAAATTATTTAGGCAAAATGACCCAGCCCTGGCCCATAACTCACTGTGGCTTCTCATTTAGTGCCCTTCATTCTGGGAGGAGCAGTCTCAAAGATTCAGGACCAGACAGTCCTTCTCAGAGCACAAAAAGGAAAAAGGGAGGTTTCAGCAAAACGCTTGTAAGGAAAAGTCTGATTTCTTTCCCAAATCAACGCCCAAACTGTAGTGTTACTTACATGAAATGTAAGGCAGCCTTACCTGTTACATAATTCTTTAGATCCAGTTCATTGCTGAGAGGGTTGTTACTCTTGAACATGTAGAGATTGAAAGGAGCTGGTTCTTTACCAATGTTTTTCCACATGGTGTAATCAGGAGATGTCCAGCGGCCAGCCAGGACATCATAGTCCCTTTGGGTAAAATGGACGAGTTTGGTTAAAGGATCATACAGCCCTCCATGGAACCCAATAACCAGCTGGAAATCGGGGTTAGAGTCGTAATAAATCTCCCCATACGCTGTGTACTGCAGCTGTTTGATCATGAGCCCGTTGATGCTGAACACGGCCAGCGGGGTGCCCGTGTTATCAGAGGCGACGTAATACTCCTCCCCGCTGCTGCTCTCCATTGCAAAGAGGTGGCCTTGCAGATCGTAGTACAAAGAGGTAATTTCGGAGTTGGAGTGGTTGTAGACATGAGTCACCCTCGTTGGATTGTGCAGATCAGCATAGAAGTACTGCAGGTGATGGCCCAGGTTAGTCTTGCAGGAAGCCCTCCGGCCCAGCCCGTCGTAGCGGTACTGAACGCTCCACCCGTTGGCTTTGTTGTAAGCTCTCGTCAGGAGTCCTTTGGAGTTGTACTCGAATACATCGGAGCCCCGCTGGCACAGGAAGCCGTCCTCATCGATTCTATAGGGGACGTCACCCAGGCGCGTGATCCTGTCTCGCAGGTCGTAGCGCAGGGGCATCAGGCGCACGCTGTTGCCGGGGTTCAGGAGGTGCAGGTTTCCGTTCAGGTCGTAACTGTAACGCCAGGTGGGCCTGTCGTTCACCGCTACGCTCTGCAGCTGCCCGTCCCCGTCGTAATCGTAGGTGTACTTGGTGGTGTTGGCGTACGGGCCGAGTTTCAGCTCCCGTTTGGTCACCCTTCCCATGCTGTCGTACTGCACCGTCATCCAGTACATCAGCGAGCGGAACATCTCGTACTGAACCTCTTTAATGCGGCCGTGGGTGTCGAAGTGCTTGCTCAGTGTCATCACCGCCGTGGTGATGATTTGGTTGATGTCGTAATAAATGACTCCAAACTTGCCAAAATGCTCTACTTTGCCAGAAATCTCATCGTAGCGGTAGAGATCAACCGGGAGCGGGGTCTCGCTTATGATGGGTTTGATGCTCGCGATTCGAAAGCTGTTATCGTGATAGGTGTAATCGAACCTCGCGTTCACCATCCCTTCTTCAGAGAACCTGTAGATCTGCTTGTCGACCAGGGGGCCGATTTTCCGGTAGCGGATTGTGCAGGAGAATCCCCCGCTTTGCAAATTCACCATTTTTAGGACCCCCGTAGTCTCGTCATACCCAAAGGTAACCGCGGTGCTGTCGTAAACGATTTCCGACAGTTTGGAGAGCTTCCCGTACTTGTAGAAGACTTGCCGGCCGGTACCTAAAAAGGATGTTTTCAAAATCCTCCCGTCGTCGCTGTAATCGAAAATGACCGAGGCGTTGCTTTCGGGAGGGTTGTAAATGTTCCTGATGTAGCCAACAGAGGTGTGAGTGGACATGCTGTGCCGGGCGACGCTGGGCATGGTGACGGCGTGGAGTCGGTCTGAAGAGTCATACTCAAAGATGTACTGTCGTTGACTCTGAAGCAGTAGGACCATCGACTGCAAGGGAAAAAAAACCTCAATTAATCCACAGTTACCAGCTGGTAACTTGCATGTGACCTGTGACAGGGTGTTTAAGGAACTGGTGACTGAAGAGGAACTAATGTGAAATGAATAAAATCAGAATTAGATACATTAGTTAGGGTCCCAAAGCTGCTCAGCAATATTGTCAGGCTGCCAGAAGAGAGGATCTGCTGCTTGGGAAACAATGCGCTGCCACTCGGTCTAGATTAGCGACCTGTCTGCTGCCCTCCCTTTAGGAGGAATCCTTGTTTTTTTCTGAGGGATGCAGAGAAGTTTGATAAATGATGTGATTTATCTTTCTGCCATTGCAATTCGCAGCTATGGCTGTGAAATACATGAGAGCAGCAGCAATGGTTTGCTCAGAACAACAGATTCAAAGAGGGGGAAGGGACACTAACACGCAATTTGGAAGTATTAAAGGTGCTTTTATGGTTGAAGGGTCTTAATTAGGCTAAGTGCAAATGCATTACCATATTTTCATTTAATCAGGAATAATTGGAGATGAATTACCTGTTTCTACCTGAGCCTTTTGTCAGGTTTAGGCATGCATTTTTGGTCTTAATTAAGCACCATTCATCCTGTTAGCGTATGTCATTATATGTCAGCTTTCAGGCAAATATCAAAAGACACAAAGCACGAACAAAGTACCTCCCGTTAAAAATTAGTCAAATTCACCTGACTAATTGAAAAAGAAGGAATTCGGAGAGCAGGTACAAAGGGCTTCTTACCAGCAGGAATAATAATCTTAGAGAACCTGCGTGTTAAGCGCAGAGCTTCAAACGCAGCTGCACAGTTCCCTTTGCAGCTAACGCCAGAAGGCCAGACACCATCACCTACCTTTTCCAGGTAGGTGTAGCTCCAAACTTTCCCGTCTGCGAACATGCGCGACGCGATCCTGCCTTGCTTGTCGATGTCCGTCCTCTCGCTCATGGCGCCGCGCTGCAGCCCGGCCAGGCGCCCGTTGAAGAAGTAGGACACGTTGACGGCAGCCAGGCCGCTGCTGGGCAGCCACAGGAAAGGCCTCCCTAGCTGGTCGTAAATGATCCTCAGCGTAAACTTGCGGTGATCGTCGTAGATTTTTTCCGTGCGTATGTTCCGGTCGTAGTCGATGGACAGCAAATTGCGTCCGTGCACCTGTGGATGCAAGCAGGCTGCGCTCAGTCAGCGGCACCTGTCGGCGTGAAGGCAACGTGTGCAATGGACAGCTCCACTCCCCATGCTTCTGAGGAGAGCTGCACGTCTTCCTACCAACTACCTGGCCTTTGCTGTCTACTTCTCAGTGTGCTCGACTTCTCCACTATATGAGACTTCTCACTGTACGTGACTTCCAGTGGTTTATTGAGACCCCACCTCGAGTACTGCGTCCAGTTTTGGACACCCCAGTTCAGAAAAGATAGAGATTTACTGGAGAGAGTCCAGCACAGGGCCACCAAGATGAT